>JAYESA010000005.1:290442676-290568825 GCA_036927795.1 Iris macrosiphon
TCAGCAGTATTTAATATAATTTCATAAAACAACAAATGATACATTAATTATGCCTAAATGTAACAAATATTATTCTAGTTTTTATTAACAATTTATTATTATTTGATTTTCTGAGCTTTGAAGCTCGATACGAACACACCAAAAGTGTCGATACCTCGGATACCAATACCCGCAAGAAGGGTCCAAAACTGATTCCGATACTTCAAACCTTGCTCCAGACATCTTCCTCTTTCAAAGATCTAAACAGAAGATCCAACAATTTTTTTCTGATAAATGATTGGCTACAAAAGGTAAAATATATATATATTTCGTGTGGATGGATGTGTATATGATATACAAAAAAAAAGACTGAGAATAGTAGTATTATCCATGCCAACATTAAGGGAATGCAGCTATCACACAATTATGTAGCTTGTACAATATGGACATTTAATTAAGTTTCAATCTTAGGAGGTGAAAGAAATCAACCACTTGAAGGCCTTCCCTCTCAAGCACCAAAGCTGACTGTGCATGCAACTGAACAGCAGCATATAACTGCCCATCAGATATCAGCTTCTCTATGCGAGCAGGAACCTGAAATGAATGATCACATTTGCAATGTGAATATTTTCCAAATTGTATACATAAACGACTTTCCTCGGAATGAAAAATAAATCTTTGGATGAAAATGAGCATATATTGTTGTATATAATTCTTGGTTGTGTTATATGTCAATATTGATTATAAATGTGTCAAAAACATTTTTAATTTTGTGCATATTGGCATCTTGTAGTGCAACTCCATACCTGCATGCTTTACATCTCACAGGTGTTGATAGCCCATTGAACAACTATTTATTCAGATAATGCAAATAGTTGTAATAAGATAGCAGAGCCTTAAAGAGTTCCATGAAATATCTAAGTCAGACATCCATGCAGTAGAGTACAGGTCGAAGTTGATAACTCTTGATACATACCTTGGAAACACTTTCATTTTGATCCATCAGAGTTAGCACATGGCGAAGTGTTAAAGATCGATACCACATCTGACGCATTGCTTATTACGAGAGCCTAAAAGTTTCTTTGCCTCTGCCATATCAACCTTTAGAACAGATATGCTTTCTGCAGATTCACTGAAAAAGCGCAATATCTGGAAAGCAAAATGATGGAAGAGTTCAACTACTTGGTCAAGAAGAGTGTCAATCCAAATTTGCCAACTTCACTATTAGAAATCAAATAAATATATTGGTAAAACAGTACATTAAACTACGACTTACTTGGGAGTAGTTCTGAATTGCTTTATTAAAACCATGGTGATATGCATGCACAACTTCGTCCACAACATCCTCAATGAGATCAGTCTGCTCCTTCAAAAATTGGACTTCGCCTTCACGATCCTTTGATGTCAAAATATGGACCACATGGGGCAATGAATCAAAGCGTGCAGCTGCCCAACTCTCGTCTATTCTTGAGAGGCCTTCTTTCAAGTACTGCACGAATGGGAATAGTAATATAAGTAATAGCATGGACTAAGATAAGCATGGGTTGAAATTCATGTCCAATTGACATCGAAGTCAAAGCTCCCAGCTCTACAACAACAAACAAAGCCTTTATCCCAAATTTTTTTGGAAATGAATATACTAATCCTATTTTTTCATTCTGCTTATTAAGGGACATTCCCACTCTAACAATTGCAACAACCACATCCTTTTTAATAGCCCCAGGCCCCCAAGGCAAGTTTATTTAGGCTAGATCCTATTTTAGCAACTCAAGACCGTTATCATAAATTTCTCAAACACGAGCATTTGTGTTCCACGAATTTTGCTCCAAATTGTGGAGAATTTTGCTCCGGGAACTGAATTTGGGCGGTCCGAAATTCCATACCCAAGCCACCCGAAATACTCCTACTCGGAGCTCGGCTGCTTTTGATTCTTGTGATTAGAAAGGAGATATGATTCGATACTGCTACGAATGAAACTACATCTTGTGGATTTGCAACAATCAATAGTCCTATCCCCCCCCCCCCCCCCCCCCCCCCCAGCCACCATTGTTAATTGAAGAAAAGTTGCTCAGTCGCACACTTCGTTTCTGCCTTAGCGTTCTAAAGAAGCATATCCCATCATCCCCTGTTTCCACACAAAATTCCTGTTTGTTCCTTCTTCCATTAACTAAGTTCTTCTCACTCCTAACTAGTGCATATATTGGCCTCCGTCGCACATGTCCAAACCACTCAGTTGACACCACCATCTTTCACAGGAGACACTTGTTCCCTGTCCTATCTTCCAAGTGCATTGCCAAACATCCATCTTCACATTATCGTTTCATCAACACACATTCTTGGGCATGTTTCTTAGAATCTCCCATTTGGATATTTGGCTGAGAAATGAAATGTAAAACAAAACAGAACAGAACAAAACACGTGGTCCTCTTCTTCGTTCATTGATATTTGATAAGCCCCTACTCCCTAGTAATCAAGGCTGCACAAGTATAGCGCTAACCGCTAAGTTCATAAAACAAGAACCCCATGATGATATATAGAGTCCTGAATCTCCTGATTACAGCTATGTGCTGATCTAGGAAGCATGGACACCTAGAAAATAAGTTGCCGTGTCCAAAATACACTAAGGCGCACCAAAATCAGTGCCGCATCCGTGTTGTATCCTCGAATGTGCGATACAGGTGCTAGTTAAATACATACTTTTTCTCTTACTACATTACAGTGATTCCAACTATCACGGCCTAGTGATTCCAATTATTCGGCACGAGGCACTTTTTTGCAACGAACTCCTTTACCAACTTCTATATTTACAATTAGCACATTAATTCGACGACTCAATGAATCAAAATGCTAAAATCATCGATCGTGATTAAGAAAAAAAAAGACTTGGAAATTGTACCGATTTATCGGCAGGAATAGGAAGCCCGTCGAAGAAGCCATTGTTGCTCATCGCGCCCGCAGACCTAATTGAGAATCAAAACAACGGAAAAAACAAAACTAGGGATTCGTGAGCTCTAAATTATCTCGAGAATTGAAATTGAAAGAAAAATAAATATAATAGACTGTAAATTTAGGTGGGAGAACCTTTTGGGATATATTGTGAAATATTTTTGTTGGGCGATGAAAAAGAGCGAAATTGGGCTCGGTCCAGAGATCTGATTGAGAGCGAGAAAGAGCAAACCGTCCGTGACCGGGTTTGAGCTTTGCTTGGGCTCTAGGGCGAGGGAAAAACGGTTTTGGGCCGAAAATCGACCCGAACCGACCCAAAATAATATTTCGGAAGGGCTCCCAAAAGAATCGGTCGGCTGTCAGTTTTAAAAATACATATATTTGATTTTTCGGTTCGGGTTGCGATTTTGAAATTCGATTTTCTTGTCAATCGAGTAGGTGATTTTGGATTAGCTCTTTAGTACTTGGGTTCCCCCAATAAATAAAAAATGTATCATGCCTGAATCGAACCGGGGTTCGCGGTTGATTGTGGCATAATTCCGTGTGGCAAACATTGAGACGAGGCAACGAGTGCAAGTTAACATATAAGCAAGCAAGCATGCATTTTATGAAAACATAAGCATTCATGTTTGGCCTGGGTCTAAGGATAAAGCGAGGAGTAAAACCGTAAAAGGGACATACCAAGCGACATAATTTATGGGCTTGCAGTGTAAACAAGTGAACAGTGCACTACGAAGAGTATAATGTTCTACTCAAGGCATAGCGGGGTCTAATTGCACAAGGCAAAGGTAGTATGCGAGGGTCCATACATATATAAGCAAAGTTTTATTTCCATGTTCTAATATAAGCAATACAAGTTGGTATTATTCTCTTATCTAGGTACGTTGTATTCTTATTAGCATGCAGGTGGTGATTCACCTAGCGACTAGCATGTATCGTCCATATTTTAAGTGTGCTGACTAAGCAAAGACAAGTTCATCGTAGCCACCCACCTTAGCGATAATTCGCCTCGGTCGAGCGATACTCCGAGCGAGCCTCTGAAAGCTAAGCTAGAACTCCTGAAGGGCCAAGTCTGGGAATCCTTTGCCTCAAACGAGTCTTCTCGCTAAGAAAAGTGGGTCGGATCATTATATTTTTGCCGTTTGATTTGGCAGTCCGCTTGAACGGAATGGGTCATTACATTATACACCACTCATAAAAAGTCTTGTCCTCGAGACTTCCTAAGTGCAAGCCGTTCTACCATACTATCGAATCTATTCCAAGCGTAGCAATCAGTACCACTAGATTTGTTCGAACACAATCTCCTACTCGTTCCTTATTATCGTGTTGCGTGTATGTTGAGTCGGTCTCATTTGTGCCTTAGCGCGGAACATATATCGCTTAACGCGGGGTACGTTATAATCCATCATGAATAATGATCTAAGGCTGAGGCAAACTTATACAAGTCGCTATACTTGTCCATGCGGGTCTAACATTTTTACTTGCACTAGCATTCGAGATCAGCATATCGCGAGTCTGGATCGTGCACATATTCAAAGTGCCCCTCAAATATATGCATGTCAACCAACTCAGCGATAGGGAAGTCTTAGCACTCGAGTTTCACATATCATTAAGTCTTGGATCGTACACACGTTCAAGGCATCTCTCAAACATATGCATTCAACCAAACTTAGAGATAGTAAAATCGGACAAGCTACTTGCAAAAATCTCAAGGGTTCTCATTTTATGAATTACAAGGATACTTCCGATAGGGTCAATCAAATTCCAAGTTATTTTTTATTACAACCAAAATTTATTACAACCAAACCAAGTATTTGTACTACCGTTAAGCACGATCTATTCGATTTACCGACTAGCGTTCATCCATTCGGGTCAAACATAGCACACGTTATCGTTCTCAGTCTAACTCTAAGTCTTGATGCCCTAGTTTTTATTGTTTATTCAAGCAATATGCTAAAGTCGGTCACACTGGTTTATTCACTCAGCTCAGGGTCGTCTGCCTAATTGCTAGATCAGCTCACAAGGTCATAGGTGTTTAAGTACACGATTCATCGTACAAATTCGTCACACGATGCTCGTCCCAATTTCTAGGATCAAACCATTGTTCATTTGCATGGGGTATTCTACCCAAGCTCGTTTCACTCAGATTTTTAAACATCAAGCACAGATTATCCTACTCTCATTTACACGTTCATTTGTACAAGGTTCGAGTCCGTTCAGTAAAATCCATGATATATCCAAGATGCATGACAAGCCTAGTGATTTGCATAGTCTATCTCCTTCAAACATGTTTTGATAGAATCTATATATCAATTTCTAAGTCTAGACCACCAAGCCAAGATTCATTTCTAAACCCTTGCTTATAACTCCAAGTCGTCTAACAAGATTCACGTATCCGTTCACGAAACCATCAAGCGTGATTTTGTCCAGGTTCTAGGCTAACTTATCATCGAAACACTTCCGATTCACTTGTATTTCCAAATTCATCTTATCGTGTTGAACCATAAGTCAAGACGATCCATCAGTTGTCATGCTCCGGTCTTCCGCAAGTTCGATCACCCTCGTTGGACGTGAGATCACCACGCCAACGCTCCCGCTGGATAATCGTCCTAATCCGGGCGTGACGCATGTACGAGCATAGAGTTACACTCGCACAAGACAAGAACTTTGAACGTTATGGTTATCTTCAAAACGATCGAGACACCTTATTGTCTCACTTTGCTCCATCCAAATTATATATAAAATCCACCAAGTCATGTTCGTTTCTGCAGTGATTATAATTCATCTAGCAAAATCATCCAACTTCAATATTACCATTTGATAAATCCATAGTCTACTTTTGGCATTCCTCAAACAACTAAGTTCAATTATTCAAGCCAAAATCTAATCCACTTTCGATACGTTCTATTCATCGAGTTCGTTTGGAATAATAACCGAACATGTTCCCGTGAGTTCGATCATCCCCGCCGTACGTAAAATTATCACGCCGACGCTCCTACAGGATAATTGTTCTCGTTGGGACTAACTTCGAAGGTTATCTTTCCGAACTAGATTCAAGATCGTTCTTCCAAACTCCAAGCCAAATCCGTTATCGCTTACACTGTAAACCCCCGAATTTTCAAATTATTAAATCTTAGATTTTTCCCAATTTTCTGGAATTTTCTGAGAATTTTCTGTAATTAAAATCAAGGTTTTCAATTAATAAATGATTTTTAATTGGCAATAAATAATATTAAAATATCATGAAAATAATATTTTTGGGTGTAAAATGGAAAACTGGACTTAGGGTAATTTTTCTGGATTTTTCTGGGCCTCAGACCTATTTTTAAATGCCTAAAAACTATTTTTAATTAATTAATTATCTATTTATTTATTTATTTATTTATTATTTATTTTACTTTTATTTATTTTTCTTTTCTCCTTGGGCCGGCCCGGCCCAGTGGACCGGCCCAGCAGCCCAGCCGGCCCGGCCCCAATCGCCACCGGGTCGGGTTCGGGTCGGTCAGACCCGCTAGCGACCCGCCCGGATCCGCAAACCCCATCTCCCTCCCCGACCCAGCCTTCGTGCCCGCGTCCGGCGCCGCACCGTCCGCCGCACCGGCAGGCCACCTCACCCCCACGTTCTCCCCTCGGCCCGCCTTCCCCGGCCACGAACCACCCCGGCACCACCCTATAAAACCCTCCCCCTTTTCTCCTCCTCCACCTCATCCCCTCCCCTAACCCGCCGGAACCCTAGACCGGACCACCCCCCCGTTGGCCAGCACCCCAGCCGCCGACCTCCTTTTCCGCCGACCGGAGCCCGCCGCCCCCACTCTACAGCAGCTCCTCCTCCCTCCTCCCGTCTCCGGCGCCCGACCCCAGCAGCAGCGGCAGCACTCCCCCTTCGAACCGCCTCCGGCCAGCCGTTCCCGGCGCGCCGCCCACCATCGGTCGCGTCCCAGCAAGCCGGCGAACCGCCCCCAGCCTCCCCGGCGTTCCTCCGGCCGGTCCGCCGCCGGAAAACCCCAAATCAGCAACCCTAGCCCTAATTCTTCTTTCCGTGTCCGACACGAGTCGGACACGACTCGACCCTGATTTCGGGTCCCCTTCAGGTGTGTGTAACTTTCGCCTCGTAGCTCCGTTTTTAATTCCGTAAATTGCGTTGTGAAGCCTGTATGACCCTCTCGGTGTCCGGACAAACTGTTCGGGGCATCGCGTCCTGTGGTGATCGCACACCGCGATCCAAAAACAGGAAAAACCAGACCCTGTTTCACCCCGGAACTGAGTCCGCCCCGCCAAACGGGACGACTTTGTCGCGTGCGGTCTTCACAGATACGTACGCATCGTCGATACGGACGTGTGAGTTTTCGTGGAAGCTGATTCGGGTGTGCGTGCACACCGGAATCAACGCGTATCCGCGGACATCGTCCCGTATCCGCCTTTTCTGTAATTCACCCTAACTTCGTGCACACACCTCGGATCGAGACAAAACTTGCGCCATCGGACTCGTAGCGATACGCTGGTCCTATGGGTCAAGTTTGGTTCGATTCTGAGAACGTTGACGAAATTGTGTGTCGTGGGCCCCACAGGCCCCGCTCGACGGGCAATTTTGTGTTCGGCTCATCGGAATCCAAATCTGAAAGTTCTGTTGGGTTCGTATCAGCGTTCCTGACCTGTTGACACTAAGTTTGGTGAATTTGGAGACCTTTGACCCGGACACGTTTTTCGGTGCAAAGCGGGCCCACCGGCGGACCCCATTTTGACCCGAAACTGCCGTTTTTGCCCTTGTCTCCAAATTGGACCCAAGGACAGGCGTTTCTAGCTATTTGACATTTTCTGAGCGTGATGATAATGTCTATTTCAGCTTTTGGACTCATCTCTGGACTTTTTCCCCAAGAACTAAATTAATCAGATCCAAACAACAGGCAAGTACCTGCACTTCAAGTTAATCTTTATATATTGTGATAATTAATTCCCTGCCATACATGTACCCTTGATGTTTACACCGAGTGTTAGAAATGTTGAATTTTATGTCTTGAATATTGGTAGTTCCTGTCTTGTTTTTCATGTCGGGTGGGAGAATACCTAGAAGGCATGTAGTTTACCCTTCCCCTTGTCATGTTTAATAGCTGTTGGTACACGACTGTACCTCAGCCGGATCTCGATTTCCCCTATTTAATAGCCGTTCATGACGGCCGGATTAGCCTTATAAACCCCTACATGCCAACTATGTATTCTAAAAACAAACACAAGTTCACACAGATAGTTCTGGTCATGTTATATTTCCTGCTGGCTATTGTAGTTTCATTTTCTGTTTCATTTATTTCTGTTTCTCATATTCCTGTTTACAGTTAACTCTGAGATAATAATGTTCTGTTAATGCTGTTTCTCAACATGATATCCAATATTTAATTGTCATAAAATATTTAGTTTAACCTTGTTGTGCACTGTGTACTTTGCTCCTTTCCTGACTGGATCTGTTGATTTAGGCGATGATGAGGATCTTGCCCCTACTTATTATGGTCCCTATGAGGGGACTGATGATACCTATGAGGAGCCAGAACCCACCCAGTAGACCCCTGCTGCTGAGTAGCTAGTAGTAGCTATCTTTCATTTATATTCTTATCCTATTTATCGGGTTTGTCCCCGATTTCAATATTGAATTCCTGTACTAAAACATTTGAATCTGCTGTCACATTTATTTTCAGTTGAAATCTTAAGTTTCATTCTCATTATTATCTTGCTTATGTTTTTGTGAATGAGCTAGTTAGCAAATAATTGATTGACCTAGACAGCGTACTACCGCCGACTCTGCGGCGTAGGCTGGACGTACCCACGCACTCGTGCCCGAATTTTCGGGTGCGGGTCGTGACACATTTTTATGGTGGCCCATGCAGGTCCTATCCTAAAATAGGGTAATACCCTAGGACAGGGTATGGAATAAGATTGAGGATTCTAGGAAAAGCTCATTCACAGTATAGCGTCCTTATTTCAATTCTTGATATCATTGCTGCTCAATTTTTCCTATCGTCTTTGATTTCCAAGTATTCTATTCTGATCTTCCTATTCCTTAATCTTTCAGAATGGTCCAGACCAGGAATACAGTAGGTGGCACATCAGAACCAGCTGAGCAGAATGTGCCCGAGACTCTTGCACTCCCGCCGCCTCCATCTGTTCCGGCAGTTACCTTAGATGGGGCACAGCTACTAGGAGTGTTCCAGGGATTGGTGGAATCCCAGAAAGAACAGACGGCCCTTCTGCGGACCAGCCTCTCAGAAGCTCTTAAGTCCCAGGAGACGTCACTCAAGAGGCCAGGGAGTGCCAAAGATTTCAAGAATCTAAGACCCCTGGAATTTTACGGAACTGAGGGCATTCTCTATGCCGATGAGTGGATAGAGAATGTCGAGAGACTCCTGAAGACTACCCGGGTCCCTGATGACCTCAAAGTGGAGTCCGCAAGCCTGCAACTGTTCGACATTGCTCGAACCTGGTTCAGAGATGAACCCCAACTATCTGTTCCCGACATCACCTGGGAAGACTTCAAGAGGCTATTCAAGGAGAAATTCTACCCCGAAGTGGCTCGGGAAGCTCTCGAAAGCCAATTCGAGAGACTGGAACAAGGTAACATGTCTGTTGATGAATATACTGCTGAATTTAGCAGGTTAAGCCACTTTGCGGAGTACATGGTTCGTACCCCGGAGGACAGAGCCCGTAGATTCAAGAAGGGGCTGTCTCCGGATATCCGCCTTGCTGTCACCACCAGCCGAGCTCGCACCTATGAAGAAATTCTGAGCGTGGCACAAGGCGTTGAAAGAGATATGGGGCATAAACTAAAATGGAAGAGAGATACCGGAAATACGGGACCCAACAAATGCCATTTTCAACAACAACAACAACAGCAGAGGGCACCGCAGCAAACTCAGCGTCCTCTCCCTCGAGCTCCAGCACCCCAACACCAGGCTCAGGGACAGAACCAGCAAACTGCTGCTTGTAACTTTTGCCAAAAACCAGGTCATACTTGGCAAGTCTGCAGGAAGAGGCTAGGTGCCTGCCTCTACTGCGGCTCAGCAGCGCATCAAATGAGGGACTGTCCAGCTGCTCAAGGACGCACCGCTGCACCAAAGGCTCCAGCCCAGGCTAGGGCCCCAGCAGTACAACAGAGGGGACCCCCACTTCCAACACAACAACAACGCTTTACTCAGCACCAGCAGCAACAGAGGGGTGCACCGCAGCAAGGCCGTGCTTATGCAATGACTCTGGAAGAAGCTGAGGCCACAGCAGACGTGATCACAGGTTCTGTGCTTATAAATTCAATACCAGCTATTACTTTATTTGACTCGGGAGCTTCACATTCATTCATGTCAGTAGATTTCCTTATGAAGCATAGCTTAATCACTAAACCCCTTAGGAATTGTTATAAGATCATTACCGGTGGAGGAATCATCCCGGTTAGTGATGCTTGTAACAATTGTCCTATTATATTATGTGGAAGAGAACTGTATGCTAGACTACTTGTAATGCCAGTGCCCAGTTTTGACATTATACTGGGTATGGATTGGTTAAGTCAACATCATGCCACTATAGACTGCCACAGAGGTAGTGTAATCTTCAGGCCCCCTGACAAGCCAGAATTTGAATTTGCTAGAGGTTCTAGAGAAATGGGTAATAACAAAATTTGTGGAGCCCTAATAACAGAAGAAGTGCCACTACCTATCATCTCTGAATACCTTAATGTCTTCCCTGAGGATCTCCCAGGCTTACCCCCAGACCGAGAAGTTGAATTCTCTATCGACCTAGTGCCAGGAGCAGCACCAGTATCTCAAAATCCCTACAGAATTAACAAGAAGGAGATAGTAGAACTAAATAAGCAAATCAAAGAACTAGAAGACAAATGTTTCATTAGGTCTAGTGTCTCACCCTGGGGAGCTCCAGTATTATTTGTGCCCAAGAAGGACGGAACATCCCGAATGTGTATTGACTATAGGGCCTTGAATGCCTTGACAATTAAGAATAAGTATCCCCTGCCCAGGATAGATGACTTATTTGATCAGTTGAGTGGAGCTCGGGTCTTTTCCAAGATTGATTTAAGGTCTGGTTACCACCAAGTAAGGGTGAGAAAGGAAGACATCCCTAAAACTGCTTTCAATACCCGGAACGGACACTACGAATTCTTAGTAATGCCGTTCGGGTTGACGAATGCTCCAGCAGTTTTTATGAACTTAATGAACAGAGTTTTCTAGCCATACCTAGACAAATTTGTAGTGGTCTTCATTGATGATATTTTGATCTACTCCAAGACCCCCGAAGAACATGAAGAACATTTGAGGTTAGCATTGGAGACTTTGAGGAAGGAAAAACTTTATGAAAAATTATCTAAATGTGCTTTCTTCCTAGACAAAGTAGAATTCTTGGGACATGTTGTGACTGGAGATGGAATAGCAGTAGATCCTAAGAAGATAGCTGCAGTAGAATCCTGGCCCACTCCAGACTCTGTAGCTGAGATTAGAAGTTTCCTGGGACTAGCTGGCTACTATCGGAAGTTTGTGAAGGACTTTGCTAGAATTGCGGAGCCCATGAAGAAATTAACAAGAAAGGATGAAGAGTTCACCTGGACTGATGAATGTCAGCGTGCTTTTGAGAAATTGAAGAAAAGACTGACTTCTGCCCCTATTCTGACCTTACCTTCCGGAACCGGAGGTTTCGCTATTTATAGTGATGCTTCTGAAAAAGGTCTAGGTTGTGTACTGGAGCAGAACAAGAAGGTAATAGCATATGCCTCTAGACAGCTTAGACCACATAAAAAGAATTATTCAACTCATAATTTAGAATTGGCAGCTGTCATTTTTGCTCTTAAACTATGGAAGCATTATCTTTATGGAGAAAGGGTGGAAATATTTACGGACCATAAAAGTCTAAAATATATCTTCACTCAGAAAGAGCTAAACATGAGGCAAAGAAGGTGGCTGGAACTAATAAAAGACTTTGATATCACTCTTAAATATCACCCTGGGAAGGCAAATGTAGTTGCTGATGCTCTAAGCAGGTATCCTATGGCGATGTACTTGACTATGGACAGACACCTGCTGGAGGACTTGGAAAGTTTAGGTATTGAAGTAATTATCCCAGGAAAAGAAGGCCAAATGATGAACTTGCAGATTCAGTCTACTTTAATGGACAAGATCAAGGAGACTCAGTTTCAGGACGAAGGCCTGCGAAGTCTTCGAGGTCAAGTGCAAGCTGGACTAGTAGAAGAATTCAGAATTCATGAAGATGGATCACTGAGGCATGGCGATAGATTATGTGTACCTCAAGGAGACATAAGAGAAGAAATCATGCAAGAGGCGCACAGATCGCAATACTCTATACATCCAGGAGCCAACAAAATGTACAAGGACCTGAGAACGCATGTTTGGTGGCATGGCATGAAAAGGGAAGTAGCCAGGTTCGTATCTCGTTATTTAGTGTGCCAGCAAGTCAAGGCAGAAAGACAAAGACCTGGAGGATTGCTTCAACCCCTACCCATTCCGGAGTGGAAGTGGGAACATATCACAATGGATTTTGTTTTCGAACTTCCAAGGACACCTAGTAGAAATGATGCAATCTGGGTGATAGTAGATAGACTGACCAAGTCTGCACATTTTCTACCTTTCAAAGTGGGGCTATCTACAGAGAAGCTGGCAGATTTATATATCAGACATATTGTTAGGCTGCATGGAGTTCCAGTAAGTATTATCTCCGACCGAGATTCAAGGTTCACCTCTCACTTCTGGAAGAGCTTACAAGCCAGCTTGGGGACGCAACTCAAATTCAGCACAGCTTATCATCCCCAAACCGATGGACAATCGGAACGTACAATCCAGACACTTGAAGATATGCTCCGTACATGTGTTCTGGATTTTGGAGGATCCTGGGAAGACTATCTACATCTGGTGGAGTTCTCTTATAATAACAGTTACCAAGCAAGTATTGAGATGACTCCATTTGAAGCTCTGTATGGACGAAGATGTCGTACCCCGCTATCATGGGACGACGTTGGAGAAAGAGCCCTGCTGGGACCAGAGATGGTGATCGATTCAGCTGAGAAGGTAAAGCAAATAAGGGACAGACTTCGAGTGGCTCAAGACAGGCAACGACATTGGACAAATAGCCACCGAAGGCCCTTGGAATTTGAGGTAATTAAATTTATGAAATTCAAGTCAATTTAAACATTTTGATTATGGAACTAAGACTTGATTATGACTTTATTAAAGGTTGGAGAACTGGTATTCTTAAAGATTTCCCCGACACGTGGCACCATTAGGTTCGGAAGGAGTGGAAAACTCAGCCCAAGATTTATTGGACCTTTTGGCATACAGGAGAAAATTGGAGAAGTGGCGTACCGACTGGCATTGCCACCCTCTCTGGATGGAGTACATAACGTCTTCCACGTGTTGCAGCTGAGAAAGTACGTGTCAGACCCCAGCCACATTGTGGATCACTCAGAGCTCGAAGTAGGCCCAAGTCTGACTTACCAGGAGCAACCCGTGGAGATACTGGATCGCTCGGAGAAAGTCCTACGGAACCAGGTTATCTCCCTGGTTCGCGTAGCTTGGAAGCACCATTCTCCCGGCGAATCCACCTGGGAGCGAGAAGACGAGATTAGAGAGCAATACCCCTATCTTTTTGAACCCTGAGGTATATTTAATTTTCCCGGCCTTTCCTTTTGTCCCATTGTTATTTTTAAATTTCGAGGACGAAATTTTTGTAAGTTGGGTAGGTTGTAAACCCTCGAATTTTCAAATTATTAAATTTTAAATTTTTCCCAATTTTCTGGAATTTTCTGGGAATTTTCTGTAATTAAAATCAAGGTTTTCAATTAATAAATGATTTTTAATTGGCAATAAATAATATTAAAATATCATAAAAATAATATTTTTGGGTGTAAAATGGAAAACTGGACTTAGGGTAATTTTTCTGGATTTTTCTGGGCCTCAGACCTATTTTTAAATGCCTAAAAACTATTTTTAATTAATTAATTAATTAATTATCTATTTATTTATTTATTATTTATTTTATTTTTATTTATTTTTCTTTTCTCCTTGGGCCGGCCCGGCCCAGTGGACCGGCCCAGCAGCCCAGCCGGCCCGGCCCCAATCGCCACCGGGTCGGGTTCGGGTCGGTCAGACCCGCTAGCGACCCGCCCGGATCCGCAAACCCCATCTCCCTCCCCGACCCAGCCTTCGTGCCCGCGTCCGGCGCCGCACCGTCCGCCGCACCGGCCGGCCACCTCACCCCCACGTTCTCCCCTCGGCCCGCCTTCCCCGGCCACGAACCACCCCGGCACCACCCTATAAAACCCTCCCCCTTTTCTCCTCCTCCGCCTCATCCCCTCCCCTAACCCGCCGGAACCCTAGACCGGACCACCCCTCCGTTGGCCAGCACCCCAGCCGCCGATCTCCTTTCCTGCCGACCGGAGCCCGCCGCCTCCACTCTACAGCAGCTCCTCCTCCCTCCTCCCGTCTCCGGCGCCCGACCCCAGCAGCAGCGGCAGCACTCCCCCTTCGAACCGCCTCCGGCCAGCCGTTCCCGGCGCGCCTGTAAACCCCCTCGACCAGATTTCAGTATTTTTATGATTATTTTAACAATTTAGGATTTACGGCAATATTTTAATTTATTTTGCCTACATATCCTGTTGACTTGCGCACCTGTCCGTCACCGAATTATTTGGAGCTTTACCTTGACTGTTATCCCCGAACAAAATTCGCATACCTGTTCTAGACATGTTAGACTATTTTTCTGAATTTTGTGCAACTCCCAGATGCTTTATTTTGAGCCTCGTTTGAGACGCACAAATATCGTTACAAAAGACCGTATTTATTTCCTATTTTATTTCCTGCTCTTTACCCATCTCTGTACCCCTAGAGATTTGAGGCCCAACATGCACCTGTTTTGCCCAAACAAAAATACGTTAATTTTCTACACTGAGTATACTACATTTAGTGTATTGACACCGTAGAAAAATTATGACCCTAACTACCTCTAAATAATTAGAGAACACCGTGCGCAATATTTATTTATTAATTAAATACGGTGACCCGTACCACCCAGAAACCAGGTCCAACCCCTGCCCAGACTCACCCCCACCCCCTCGGGACCCTCACATAGCAATTTTCCTCAATTCTGTGAATTTTAGAATTTTCAGGAATCGGGTATTTTTCCAGACAATTTCGTAAATTGTGCAATTTCCCAAAATAGGACTTTTACGCAATTTATGAAATTACAGGGACTTTCCTGCAAATTGTAGTGCGAGCTGTCACCCTCTCATTGGCCGGTGAACCTGCACCGTCAATTTGGACGCGGGACCCACCCGAAAAGATCCCGAAAATATCCTAAAATATCCTACAAATATCTATAGATATTTTCATTTATTTATTAATAAATTTCTTTATAAAAGAAAAAGAAAAGAAAAAGAAAAAGAAAAAGAAAATAATAAATAAAACAAAAACCCTCCCCCGCAGCAGAACCCGACCCCCCCCCCCGGCCGCCGGCGGCGAGCCCCGTCCGCCGGAGCCGAGCCCCCCCCCCGGCCTTCCTCCTTCCCCGCCGCTCTTTTCCCCGTCGCTGGCTCTCCCCTCTCCCTCTCCTTTTCCCCCAGCAGCCAAACCCTCCCCCGCCGGCCGCTGACCCCCCCTCCGCCGGAGCTTCTCCTCCGCTCCCTCTTCCCTGCTCCCTCTCTCCTCCGCCACCCTCTTCCCCTCTCGCCGCCTCCGCTTTCCCCCTCTCAGCCCGACCCCCCGGCCTCCACCTCCTCCTCCTCCCCTGCAACTCCATCTCCTCCACCCCGCTCCTCCCCGCCTGAGCCCAACCCAACACCACCATCATCTCCACCTCTCTCAGCCGCCACTCTCGATCTCCTCCACCACCTCCCAGCCACCCCGGCTCGACCCCGCAGCGCCAAGCAACACCCCCTGACCCGCTCCTCCGTCGACGAGCAGACGACCCCGGAGCCCTAGCCGCAGCGGCTCCGGACCACCCCGCAACGACGCCGGACCCGAGCAAACCGGACACAGCGGCTGGACACAGAGATCCGGACACGTCCAGGACACAAATCCTGTGTCGAATCGACTCGCGGACACAGGAAAATTCATTCCACGGAGCCCAGTTCAGGTATAATTTTCTCTCACCTCGTAGCTATGTTTCCGATTCCGTCAGTTGCTACACGAAGACTGTGTAACCATCTCGGTGCCCGTGCAACCCGCTCGGAGCATCGCGTCCTGTGGCGATCGCGGCACGCGATCCAAAAACAGGAAAAACAACGACCCGATTCACCCCGGAACTGGGTACGCCCCGCCAAACGGGACGACTTGGTCGCACGCGGTCTTTACCAAAACGTGCGCGACGTTGATACGGACGTGTAGGAATTCGGAAAAGTTGATTTGGATGTGCGTGCACACCGGAATCAACGCGTATCCGCCGACACCGCCCCGTATCCGTCAGTTCTGGAACACGCTGCAACTTTGTGTACACACGTCGGATCGAGACGAAACTTGCGCCATCGGACTCGTAGCGATACGCTGGTCCTGTGAGCCAAGTTTGGTTCGATTCTGAGGACGTTGACAAAATCCCGTATCGTGGGCCCCACCGGCTCCACTTAACGGGCAATTTTGTGACCGGCTCATCGGAATCCAATTCTGGAAGTTCCGTTGGGTTCGTATCATCGTTCCTGACTTGTTGACACTAAGTTTGGCGAATTTGGAGACTTTTGACCCTGACACATTTTTCGGTGCAAAGTGGCCCACATGTGGACCCCGCTTTGACCGGAAACTGTCATTTTTGCCCCTGTGTCCAAATTGGACTTAAGGACAGGCGTTTCTAGCTATTTGATATTTTCTGAGACTGTTAGTGATATTTATTTCAGCATCCGGAGACTTTATTCTGAGGCCATAGTTCTGACACTTGGTATTTGACATTTGGACATTATATTTGCAGCTCTCCTGCCAGGCAAGTATACCTTGCCTTGTTGTACTGTTTAAATTCAGTTATTGTTAGTTACATATTTATTTTAATATTATATAAATGTGCGCGTCCGAGAAGACTCGGGTGCAGTCAACGATGGCGTTGACGTTAGGACTTGTGTCTGACCTAGTGTCTAGTAGACCCACCTAAAGTTGTGAAGTTATTGATATAACTTCCCAGACCTTGACACGTATCATTACACGTCACAGAGTGAGTACATGTAGGGACGCGTGCCTCATGCGCGACTGGCCATCAGTGTGAGCAACACGTGTAGTGGTATTTAGCTCAGTTGTTTATTTTATTGAGACTTGCATCATAGTAGGAGGTGTCCACGTCGTTTTCACGACTTGTACATCTATATTGGGTGGGAAAGACACTTAGTAGGCGTATGGGACACCCCCTCCTTGAGTCTTTTATCCTTCGATCCATGCTCCTCGGAGATGGACGATTGCAGAGTTCCCTGAGTCGGGGGCATATGACACATATACTAGCCAGTCCCGACGATTGGTGAATTACGTCAGCATATGTCTAGCCACACATTCCCATGCGTACTACAAGGTCTTTAAATTGCATTCACTTAGATGGTTAGCACACCCATTTATTTATTCAGTATTTACATTATGGCATGTCATTTTTCTGTATCTTGCTATGTCCCTCTGAGGACCTGGTTCCATACCAGGTGTGTATGTTCTTGAGTATTCACAGGAGCACAGATCCGGACAGGTTACGTATTTTTCCGAGGAGGTCTTCTCTTCGAGCCTCGGGATGTTCAGATGTTCTTTTATGGTGTGTATTCTGGTTCCTTTTATATTCCATTTCGGCAGTGGATTTGTTTCCATCCGACTGTCGTTCTTTAGCTATTTTTTTTATTGAGTTTTAGTTACCTAGTTATTGGTTATTCATGTCTATGTGATTTCTGTGGATGAGATTTAGATATTACCCTGTGACTTGTGATTATTTATACCACTGGTGAACTATTGTTCATTATACAGCGTACGCGCGTATATATGGTTTCCATATATTGGAGTTGCCATATATACGGGCGGCTGGCACGGTTACGTATCCTAGTCCTACGTATTTTGGGACTGGGGCGTGACAGTGTTTTTAGTGGTGGCCCACGCAGGTCGAGAGCATATTGTCTCGGTTACGTTACTGTACTGAGCAAGCCTGCGTCTCAGAGCATATTGTCTCGGTTACGTTACTGTACTGAGCAAGCCTGCACCTAGGATTAGAAGATAGGATCTCATCCATAATTGACTATGACTTATCTTCCTTCCAGTCTGTCCTACTTACAAAATTGCATCCTGCTTGATTTATGTGCTTCCCTGATAATTCCTTAAGTGTAGCCCCTGCTAAAATATAGGAATCCCTGTTAATAGGATGATAATTAGGGTAGTATTCCTGCTTAGAATACAACTAGGGCTTTGACATATCATTAAGTTCAGATTACTTAATGAACTCTAGCCTTCCATATTACCTATTGAACCCTAGTCTTCCCTACTACCTAACAAACCTAGCATCACTACCTATAGATTAACTTACCATTATCTCTGGACGTATTTTTGTATGACTTGAGAGTAGTATAAACACTACTAGAATTAATTAAAAAATTGACCATAGTATTGACCCTAGTCTTGAGGAACCCATAGGAATCTAAGGATTAAATACTAGGACTAAGACTTCATCTTATAGTTGGATAAAACCAGAGTTTTACGCCAGAGACCATTTACCCTTGTTGACATAAAAACCCATTTGACCGTTGTTAGCATAAGCACCAAACAAACTGCCTAGTTGGCGTAAAAGCCAAATGACTTTCCTGTTGACGTAAAAACCAATTCTGCAGAAGATCATCTCCTTTACGCTGCAGTTATGACGACTGCTACCCTCGATTCCTTAGTCTTCCTTATCCTGCGTATGAGACGTCATGCAAGCCACGTAGGTAACTGCCCTGCGTAAACTTGATAATTCCTGACTATTAGATAACCAGTGTAGAGCAACCTGATTAGGCGAAAAACATAAGAATAGGATGTTAGCGTAATTGTTACAGCCTTAGTTTTCCCCAGCCATGACCCAATCTCGTGCATTAAATACAGAGATACGCCTCGAGCCCTGTGCAAAAAAGAAACAGCTTTTGATGGGACATCTGATTTTCTCTCACCTCGAGCGTAAATGATTTGTATCCAATCAGTCACTAGACGACAATCTGGGTCCCCGTGCAAAAACATCATCGCAACCGACCACTCGATCGTTGTACAATTACTTTTGTCAGATATCAGGATTCACTAAATTTGACTGACAAACTCATGAGTTTTTCGTACAACTTTACGCTACGACGAATGCTAGACTTTACGCAAGAGATATTTTGCGCAGATTTTAGCGCAAAACTTTTACGCGCAGATTTCTACGCTCAGACTTTCACCCAGACTTTTACGCAGACTGTTACGCACAGACTTTTTACGCGGACAACTCTGAAGCTCTACCTTCCGCTTCTCTGTTTTACGCGGATAGCTCTGAAGCCATGCCTTACACCAAATTATTTTGTCTCTGCTTTACGCAGACAACCTCGAACCCCTACTTTACGCAGACTTCCTTAAATCTCTGTTTAGGCAGACAACATATAGTGTATATTAAGATTGTAGAATTTAGAAGGCCATACCTCTTTTAGGTCAACTAGCGACTTAGACAAGGAATTAGAGTAATAACTGTAGAGATTGTAGAGTCTTGTCTTTTTGTGAATTTGAATTGTTTTGTAATTTCTCGTATCATAATCTAGCGTACTTATATTTACTATACTACCTTGACTCATACTGCTATTATAGCCTAGTTTTGCAAGCTTATTCCTTATCGAGCTTGTTCATGACACATGTGTTATTGGGGCTTGATCCACCCCACTAATACAACTGTCTATTCAGAATCAGTGTATTACGGTCTGATCAACCTTATTGCATTTTGATTCGCCTTCGCATAATTACTTTACTTGGATTGAGATATATAGTGATTAGTAGACAGATGTACTTACCCTCTAGATATGTCTGAGAATATCGTATCAGTTACGTAACTGTACTGATACGAGCATGTGAATAGGAATTACTAAAAATAATATTTCAATCCACAACTATTTTGACAATTCCCATTTGAATTCTTTAAACGCCTTGATCCCCACACTTCTAATCTATTACCTTCCCCTTGAACTCTTGATTATTGTTTTCCGTCTTCCCTTATTTCGGAAAGACAAAACCTCGTACTTAGTATAAATACGAAAGTGTATTGTTTCTGTAACCATTTCTGTTTGTTTCCTTAGGTAATTACCAAACCCTATTATTAGATTAGATTGCAGTTTAAAATTGTGCTACCCTTAGAATGACCTTCGCTACCTACTTACGTTCCTGGTACGTGCACCACTATGGCAGCATGAACTTCTAAATTTTTGCCTCGTAACTCGGGTCAAGTTCAGAACCCAAGTATTATGATAAAGAATGTATCATATTGCTGTCAGAAGTCTAAATGGATTTTACCTGGACGAACAATTAACTAACTCCTGAATGGATAACAGCACCTATGACTAGGTTAACTTATTAGGATTAAGAATTCCTATGAACCAACGAGTGACAAGCCGCTTTCGAGGAGTTGAAGAAGCGACTGACCACAGCACCCGTATTGACTATTCCATCCGGATCAGGAGGTTGTGATCTACAGACGCATCAGGAAAAAGTTTGGGATGCGTATTAATACAGGATGGCAAGGTAATGGTATATGCATCTAGACAATTATGAGTACATGAAAGGAATTTGGAACTTGCAACCGTCGTAATTTCTCTAAAGCTAGGAAGACATTACTTATATGAGACAAATCGTAAGATTGCACGGCATACCAGTCAGCATTTTACCAGACAAGGATTCACGTGACCAGAGTTGGTGGTCAACACCGTAGAGACAGTTAAGTAATACAAGGACACTTGCGAGCAGTGCAAGACAGACAACAGTAGTGGACAGACCGTCATCATCGTCCCTTGGAATTCAAAAAGGACAATCATGACTTCTTGAGGATATCACCTACTAGAGACACCATTCGATTTGGAGGACGCAGCAAGTTGAGTCCAAGGTATGTTGGACCATTGACGTGCTAGAAAGAGTGGGAGTAGTGGCATATCAACTTGCGCTACCAACTTCCCTTGAGAGAGTACTTGATGTATTCTCCGTATCGCAACTCAGACGATATGTGACAGACAACAGTCATGTTCTCAACCATTCAGAGATCACCATTAGTCCGAGCTTGTCGTATCAGGAGCAGCCCGTAGAAATCCTTGATCATCGAGGAAAAAGTATTGAGAAATCAGTCTATTCCCTTGGTCCGCGTGGCATGGAAGCATGGCGCGCCAGGAGAATCTACTTGGGAGCATGTGGACGACATGCGTAAACGTTTTTCGTACCTATTCATAAGCCAAGATATGAATTACTTTGTTAAATTATATCTATTGCCATCTTTGACTTCTACCCCGGCTTAATTTTAATTTCGAGGACGAAATTTTTATAAGTTGGGTAGATTGTAAACCCCCTCGACCAGATTTCAGTATTTTTAGGATTATTTTAACAATTTAGGATTTACGGCAATATTTTAATTTATTTTGCCTACATATCCTGTTGACTTGCGCACCTGTCCGTCACCGAATTATTTGGAGCTTTACCTTGACTGTTATCCCCGAACAAAATTCGCATACCTGTTCTAGACATGTTAGACTATTTTTCTGAATTTTGTGCAACTCCCAGATGCTTTATTTTGAGCCTCGTTTGAGACGCACAAATATCGTTACAAAAGACCGTATTTATTTCCTATTTTATTTCCTGCTCTTTACCCATCTCTGTACCCCTAGAGATTTGAGGCCCAACATGCACCTGTTTTGCCCAAACAAAAATACGTTAATTTTCTACACTGAGTATACTACATTTAGTGTATTGACACCGTAGAAAAATTATGACCCTAACTACCTCTAAATAATTAGAGAACACCGTGCGCAATATTTATTTATTAATTAAATACGGTGACCCGTACCACCCAGAAACCAGGTCCAACCCCTGCCCAGACTCACCCCCACCCCCTCGGGACCCTCACATAGCAATTTCCCTCAATTCTGTGAATTTTAGAATTTTCAGGAATCGGGTATTTTTCCAGACAATTTCGTAAATTGTGCAATTTCCCAAAATAGGACTTTTACGTAATTTATGAAATTACAGGGACTTTCCTGCAAATTGTAGTGCGAGCTGTCACCCTCTCATTGGCCGGTGAACCTGCACCGTCAATTTGGACGCGGGACCCACCCGAAAAGATCCCGAAAATATCCTAAAATATCCTACAAATATCTATAGATATTTTCATTTATTTATTAATAAATTTCTTTATAAAAGAAAAAGAAAAGAAAAAGAAAAAGAAAATAATAAATAAAACAAAAACCCTCCCCCGCAGCAGAACCCGACCCCCCCCCCCCCCCGGCCGCCGGCGGCGAGCCCCGTCCGCCGGAGCCGAGCCCCCCCCGGCCTTCCTCCTTCCCCGCCGCTCTTTTCCCCGTCGCTGGCTCTCCCCTCTCCCTCTCCTTTTCCCCCAGCAGCCAAACCCTCCCCCGCCGGCCGCTGACCCCCCCCTCCGCCGGAGCTTCTCCTCCGCTCCCTCTTCCCTGCTCCCTCTCTCCTCCGCCACCCTCTTCCCCTCTCGCCGCCTCCGCTTTCCCCCTCTCAGCCCGACCCCCCGGCCTCCACCTCCTCCTCCTCCCCTGCAACTCCATCTCCTCCACCCCGCTCCTCCCCGCCTGAGCCCAACCCAACACCACCATCATCTCCACCTCTCTCAGCCGCCACTCTCGATCTCCTCCACCACCTCCCAGCCACCCCGGCTCGACCCCGCAGCGCCAAGCAACACCCCCTGACCCGCTCCTCCGTCGACGAGCAGACGACCCCGGAGCCCTAGCCGCAGCGGCTCCGGACCACCCCGCAACGACGCCGGACCCGAGCAAACCGGACACAGCGGCTGGACACAGAGATCCGGACACGTCCAGGACACAAATCCTGTGTCGAATCGACTCGCGGACACAGGAAAATTCATTCCACGGAGCCCAGTTCAGGTATAATTTTCTCTCACCTCGTAGCTATGTTTCCGATTCCGTCAGTTGCTACACGAAGACTGTGTAACCATCTCGGTGCCCGTGCAACCCGCTCGGAGCATCGCGTCCTGTGGCGATCGCGGCACGCGATCCAAAAACAGGAAAAACAACGACCCGATTCACCCCGGAACTGGGTACGCCCCGCCAAACGGGACGACTTGGTCGCACGCGGTCTTTACCAAAACGTGCGCGACGTTGATACGGACGTGTAGGAATTCGGAGAAGTTGATTTGGATGTGCGTGCACACCGGAATCAACGCGTATCCGCCGACACCGCCCCGTATCCGTCAGTTCTGGAATACGCTGCAACTTTGTGTACACACGTCGGATCGAGACGAAACTTGCGCCATCGGACTCGTAGCGATACGCTGGTCCTGTGAGCCAAGTTTGGTTCGATTCTGAGGACGTTGACAAAATCCCGTATCGTGGGCCCCACCGGCTCCACTTAACGGGCAATTTTGTGACCGGCTCATCGGAATCCAATTCTGGAAGTTCCGTTGGGTTCGTATCATCGTTCCTGACTTGTTGACACTAAGTTTGGCGAATTTGGAGACTTTTGACCCTGACACATTTTTCGGTGCAAAGTGGCCCACATGTGGACCCCGCTTTGACCGAAAACTGTCATTTTTGCCCCTGTGTCCAAATTGGACTTAAGGACAGGCGTTTCTAGCTATTTAATATTTTCTGAGACTGTTAGTGATATTTATTTCAGCATCCGGAGACTTTATTCTGAGGCCATAGTTCTGACACTTGGTATTTGACATCTGGACATTATATTTGCAGCTCTCCTGCCAGGCAAGTATACCTTGCCTTGTTGTACTGTTTAAATTCAGTTATTGTTAGTTACATGTTTATTTTAATATTATATAAATGTGCGCGTCCGAGAAGACTCGGGTGCAGTCAACGATGGCGTTGACGTTAGGACTTGTGTCTGACCTAGTGTCTAGTAGACCCACCTAAAGTTGTGAAGTTATTGATATAACTTCCCAGGCCTTGACACGTATCATTATACGTCACAGAGTGAGTACATGTAGGGACGCGTGCCTCATGCGCGACTGGCCATCAGTGTGAGCAACACGTGTAGTGGTATTTAGCTCAGTTGTTTATTTTATTGAGACTTGCATCATAGTAGGAGGTGTCCACGTCGTTTTCACGACTTGTACATCTATATTGGGTGGGAAAGACACTTAGTAGGCATATGGGACACCCCCTCCTTGAGTCTTTTATCCTTCGATCCATGCTCCTCGGAGATGGACGATTGCAGAGTTCCCTGAGTCGGGGGCATATGACACATATACTAGCCAGTCCCGACGATTGGTGAATTACGTCAGCATATGTCTAGCCACACATTCCCATGCGTACTACAAGGTCTTTAAATTGCATTCACTTAGATGGTTAGCACACCCATTTATTTATTCAGTATTTACATTATGGCATGTCATTTTTCTGTATCTTGCTATGTCCCTCTGAGGACCTGGTTCCCTGCCAGGTGTGTATGTTCTTGAGTATTCACAGGAGCACAGATCCGGACAGGTTACGTATTTTTCCGAGGAGGTCTTCTCTTCGAGCCTCGGGATGTTCAGATGTTCTTTTATGGTGTGTATTCTGGTTCCTTTTATATTCCATTTCGGCAGTGGATTTGTTTCCATCCGACTGTCGTTCTTTAGCTATTTTTTTTATTGAGTTTTAGTTACCTAGTTATTGGTTATTCATGTCTATGTGATTTCTGTGGATGAGATTTAGATATTACCCTGTGACTTGTGATTATTTATACCACTGGTGAACTATTGTTCATTATACAGCGTACGCGCGTATATATGGTTTCCATATATTGGAGTTGCCATATATACGGGCGGCTGGCACGGTTACGTATCCTAATCCTACGTATTTTGGGACTGGGGCGTGACAGCGCCGCCCACCACCGGTCGCGTCCCAGCAAGCCGGCGAACCGCCCCCAGCCTCCCCGACGTTCCTCCGGCCGGTCCGCCGCCGGAAAACCCCAAATCAGCAACCCTAGCCCTAATTCTTCTTTCCGTGTCCGACACGAGTCGGACACGACTCGACCCTGATTTCGGGTCCCCTTCAGGTGTGTGTAACTTTCGCCTCGTAGCTCCGTTTTTAATTCTATAAATTGCGTTGTGAAGCCTGTATGACCCTCTCGGTGTCCGGACAAACTGTTCGGGGCATCGCGTCCTGTGGTGATCGCACACCGCGATCCAAAAACAGGAAAAACTAGACCCTGTTTTACCCCGGAACTGAGTCCGCCCCGCCAAACGGGATGACTTGGTCACGTGCGGTCTTCAAAGATACGTACGCATCATCGATACGGACGTGTGAATTTTCGTGGAAGCTGATTCGGGTGTGCGTGCACACCGGAATCAACGCGTATCCGCGGATATCGCCCCGTATCCGCCTTTTCTGCAATTCACCCTAACTTCGTGTACACATGTCGGATCAAGACAAAACTTACGCCATCGGACTCGTAGCGATACGCTGGTCCTGTGGGTCAAGTTTGGTTCGATTCTGAGAACGTTGACGAAATTGCGTGTCGTGGGCCCCATAGGCCCCGCTCGACGGGCGATTTTGTGTTCGGCTCATCGGAATCCAAATCTGGAAGTTCCGTTGGGTTCGTATCAGCGTTCCTGACCTGTTGACACTAAGTTTGGTAAATTTGGAGACTTTTGACCCGGACACATTTTTTGTTGCAAAGCGGGCCCACCGGCGGACCCCATTTTGACCCGAAACTGTCGTTTTTGCCCTTGTCTCCAAATTGGACCCAAGGACAGGCATTTCTAGCTATTTGACATTTTTTGAGCGTGATGGTAATGTCTATTTCAGCTTTTGGACTCATCTCTGGACTTTTTCCCCAAGAACTAAATTAATCAGATCCAAACAACAGGCAAGTACCTGCACTTCAAGTTAATCTTTATATATTGTGATAATTAATTCCCTGCCATACATGTACCCTTGATGTTTACACCTAGTGTTAGAAATGTTGAATTTTATGTCTTGAATATTGGTAGTTCCTGTCTTGTTTTTCATGTCGGGTGGGAGAATACCTAGAAGGCATGTAGTTTACCCTTCCCCTTGTCATGTTTAATAGCTGTTGGTACACGACTGTACCTCAGCCGGATCTCGATTTCCCCTGTTTAATAGCCGTTCATGACGGCCGGATTAGCCTTATAAACCCCTACATGCCAACTATGTATTCTAAAAACAAACACAAGTTCACACAGATAGTTCTGGTCATGTTATATTTCCTGCTGGCTATTGTAGTTTTATTTCCTGTTTCATTTATTTCTGTTTCTCATATTCCTGTTTACAGTTAACTCTGAGATAATAATGTTCTGTTAATGCTGTTTCTCAACATGATATCCAATATTTAATTGTCATAAAATATTTAGTTTAACCTTGTTGTGCACTGTGTACTTTGCTCCTTTCCTGACTGGATCTGTTAATTTAGGCGATGATGAGGATCTTGCCCCTACTTATTATGGTCCCTATGAGGGGACTGATGATACCTATGAGGAGCCAGAACCCACCCAGGAGACCCCTGCTGCTGAGTAGCTAGTAGTAGCTATCTTTCATTTATATTCTTATCCTATTTATCGGGTTTGTCCCCGATTTCAATATTGAATTTCTGTACTAAAACATTTGAATCTGCTGTCACATTTATTTTCAGTTGAAATCTTAAGTTTCATTCTCATTATTATCTTGCCTATGTTTTTGTGAATGAGCTAGTTAGCAAATAATGGATTGACCTAGACAGCGTACTACCGCCGACTCTGCGGCGTAGGCTGGACGTACCCACGCACTCGTGCCCGAATTTTCGGGTGCGGGTCGTGACATACACTTCTATTCGAGCGATATTGTATTCAAGTTCAATCCGTTTGTTTCAATCCAAAATCGCTCGTGCGATACTCTAAGTTTTTCCACCAAGTTTTCTTAACCAAGATATTAATTTCCATTTCCACGAATCCCTATTCGATATAAGCCTTATCATTTATTCAAGACATTCTCCAATCATTCAATCCAATTATCGTACGAGACCTATGAATCCGTTTGGACATTTATAAATGATCTATACACCACTCAGAATTGAGTCACCCAATCAAATCCTCAATTGATGTTCGCATCAATCGTTAGCATATTCACCGAGTTATTTCTTAGAATTCCTGCACGATACTTAGCATCGCCTGATAAATCTTAGTCTCGTATATATATTCCGTTGATAGTCATCCAAGTAAACCATATTCGATTTATATCTTCCGACACGAAATATCGTTCGAGCTACATCCCAAAATCCAAGCACGATTCTCTATGTTCGCCTTAGCGATAAATCCGATAATGTTTCTATCGATTGTCATTCTAAGTCTGCCTTATCCTTTTTATCTGAATGATATCACAATCTCGTTGTAACTTAGCTTGCACCAAAGGGTCTTGGCATACGATACTCAACACAACTTAGCCGAAAGGCTGTGTGCATAGCTAACCATTTGGGTGATATTATATTTCCCACACTAACCAGTTGGGTAATCACGTATGGGTATTCGGGTTTGCACATAACTTGCAAATTCTAGCACGAGTCTATTCCCAAAAGTCTAGCACAGGTCGGCACAAAGGCCATCGCATTACAATTTCGTATAAGCAATCATATTATTTACATACAAATTTTTGAAAGTATTTAGACTCATTGTTTGGAACATCCCATTGGGTTAACGAGAGAGAGCGCATGCACATAACCCACGAACGAGCTTTCGAAACTGAGAAAATTAAAATGAAGTCCAAAGGCATAAAGCCATGCTCTGATATCAACATGTCATGCCCCGATCTCCCGCAGGCAATCGGCCATCCCCGCTAGGCGAGAATCACCGCGCCAGTGCTCCCGCGGGATGATCTCTTGACCCATCTGGGCGTGATGTCGCACGAGCGTAAGCCGCGCCGGTGCAAGGCCGTGGTCTATGCTGGCGGTAAGAGTTCTAAGCCACAGAGTCGCACAGATTATCCGAGTACAGCGGAATAATAAACGCACAGGCGATTGGTAACAAGTTCACAGAGTCATCAATAGAGGAAGCATTGAATAACACAAGTATTGAAGTAAATCAAACTCTTTATTGTGTCACGCCCCGATCTCCCGCAGGCTAATCGGCCGTTCCCGCTAGGCGGGAATCACCCTCGCCAGCGCTCCAGTGGAACGATCGCTTGACCCATCCGGGCGTGATGCCGCACGAGCGTGAGCCACGCCCGTGCAAGGCCATGGTTCATTGGCTGGCGGTAAGAATTCTAAGCCACAGAGTCGCACAGATTGTCCGAGTGCAGCGGAGTCATGAACGCATAGGCGATCGATAACAGGTTCACTGAGTCGACAAATATAGCGGAAGCATTAAAACACAAGTTAAAGTAAAGCAAGCTCTTTTATTGATATAAACTTGTGTTACAGGCGGCGTATAGCCGAGATTACAAGTCGCTCAAGCCTCTCTCTCTCAAACAGTAAAAGCGTGCCAAGTGGCTATAAATATGGAATGAATATACAGGCAATGGTCAGGCGACGCTCCAACATTATGTCTTGTATATGTGCTTCAGTCCCGGATGCACCGTTGCTTCGACTTCAGAGGGAACTCCTGGCCTTAGCACGCACGAAGGAGGCGTCCGCACCGAACAAGGTTCTCCTGCACCCTGCATACAAACTGGTGGATTATCAGTATATTGAATGCACTGGTGGGGAAGCTACTCGCCTGCTCGACAAATCCAAACACGTAATACAGGTTTCGTGCACAACTATTAAGTTGTCTTTCTAGTTGTCTTAGGATCAGTTTTATGCAAACATTGAATAGCTTAACGTGTCGGGCAGTGCGCCGTACGATGTTTGAGGAAACACAGCGAGACTTACCAACTTACCTATTTCTCCTTCCCTGTCCAAGGCAACATGATTAATTCAAGCACGGTAAGTATAAACATTCAGGAAGCATAGCATATGCAAACAAGAGTATTTATTTCAAGATCGTTCAGGTGTTTAGTTGCTCTTGATGCGATACAGTGCCTCGCACGCGGATAGCCGCTAAGCGAGGATGAATTGTTTATCTTTCGTTTACAAGCAAGCATGCAATAAGTTTATCACAAGGCGATCACTGGCGTATGCCATATGGACGGTATAGTCTAGACGAGATTGTTTGCAACAAGAACAAGAGGTGCTGCAAGCCATTCCGACGAACAAGAGACTATTTAGTCTAGACGAGAATGCTTTGCAACAAAGTACAAGAGGCGCTGCAAGCCATTCCGCCTGAACAAGAGACTAAGAACAATTGGTCTCGCCCGGACCGGGTCGATGCCAGTGCCCCAGCATCGCCCGCGAGACCGTTACCCTGTGCACTGGTTGTCCATGATCGAACGGGGCCTTGGTTGGGGCAACAAGAGTACAAGACAAGAGTACAAGACAAGAGGCAAGCTGTTGAGGCAACAATAGTACAAGACAAGATGCTTTGCCTATTTCGTTGTTCAGTGACTGTCTTTTGCCTTGATGCAATTCTCCTAGGGCGGAGATTGCCTTGGTGACCTAGCGGTCCCGAATACTTGCAGGTTCGTTCAGGCACGGAACGACTACGTAGTAGTCTCCCGGGGTTTGGATGAAAATACGGTAACAATCAAGCAGACAAGCATGCGTTTCTAAGGAACATAAGCAGGCACGTTGCTCGGCCCGAAGGTAGTCCGAGAGATGAAACCGTTAAGGGACTTAGCATGCGAGGGTCTGAGTATAAGCAGTATTTCATTTCCATGTTCTAGCAAGCAATACAAGTTGGGATTATTCCCTTAGCTAGGTGCGTTGGATTTATTAGCATGCAGGGGGTGATTCACCTAGCGACTAGCATATATGATTCCAGGTTTTATGTGTGCTGGCTAAGCAAAGACAAGTTCATCGTAGCCACCCACCTTAGCGATGATTCGCCTCGGTAGAGCGATACGTCTGAGCGAGCCTCTGAAAGTCTAAGCCAGATTCCTGTAGGGACAAGTCTGGATATCCTTTGCTTCTTGATCGAGGCAAAGCAGGTCGGGACAGCTGCACGATTGCCGATTGAGACAGCAATCCGCTTGAGCGGAACATGGTGTTACATCCTACCCAACTTAGAAAAAGTCTCGTCCTCGAGACTTACTAAGGACAAGCAGTAATCTAGGGTCGAGGCAATCCTAGACAAGTCGTTTGCACTTGTTCATTTGGATCTTCACTTGCACAAGCTTCAAAATCAGCATATCGCTTAGACTGGATCGTGCACACCTTCGACATGCATTTCTAGTGTGAACACGTCAACCAGCTTAGTGATAGCGAAGTCTCAGCACTCGAGTTTCACCTTTTCTTAAGTCTTGGATGGTGCACTAGTTCAAGGCGTCCCTCGAATAGATGCATTCAACCGAACTTAGGGTTAGTGAAAATCGGACAAGCTACTAGCGATACTCTCAAGGGTTCGCACAGGTTGGCACAAAGGTCACTCACAGCATACAACCAGACAAGCAAGCATATCATTCAAAACGTATTTTGAAGGTATTTAGACTTATTGTTGGAACATCCCATCGAGGCATTGAGAGAGAGAGCGTGCACATAACCCACGAACGAGCTTTCGAAACAGAGATATCGAATCGAAGTCCAAAGACGTAGAAGCCAGGCTCTGATACCAACCTGTCACGCCCCGATCTCCCGCAGGCTAATCGGCCGTTCCCGCTAGGCGGGAATCACCCTCGCCAGCGCTTCCGCGGAACGATCGCTTGACCCATCCGGGCGTGATGCCGCACGAGCGTGAGCCACGCCCGTGCAAGGCCATGGTTCATTGGCTGGCGGTAAGAGTTCTAAGCCACAGAGTCGCACAGATTGTCCGAGTGCAGCGGAGTCATGAACGCATAGGCGATCGATAACAGGTTCACTGAGTCGACAAATATAGCGGAAGCATTGAAACACAAGTTGAAGTAAAGCAAGCTCTTTTATTGATATAAACTTGTGTTACAGGCGGCGTATAGCCGAGATTACAAGTCGCTCAAGCCTCTCTCTCTCAAACAGTAAAAGCGTGCCAAGTGGCTACAAATGTGGAATGAATATACAGGCGATGGTCAGACGACGCTCCAACATTATGTCTTGTATATGTGCTTCAGTCCCGGACGCATCGTTGCTTCGGCTTCAGAGGGAACTCTTGGCCTTAGCACGCACGAAGGAGGCGTCCGCACCGAACGAGGTTCTCCCGCACCCTGCATACAAACTGGTGGATTATCAGTACATTGAATGCACTGGTGGGGAAGCTACTCGCCCGCTCGACAAATCCAAACACGTAATACAGGTTTCGTGCACAACTATTAAGTTGTCTTTCTAGTTGCCTTAGGATCAGTTTCATGCAAACATTGAATAGCTTAACGTGTCGGGCAGTGCGCCGTGCGATGTTTGAGGAAACACGGCGAGACTTACCAACTTACCTATTTCTCCTTCCCTGTCCAAGGCAACATGATTAATTCAAGCACGGTAAGTATAAACATTCAGGAAGCATAGCATATGCAAACAAGAGTATTTATTTCAAGATCGTTCAGGTGTTTAGTTGCTCTTGATGCGATACAGTGCCTCGCACGCGGATAGCCGCTAAGCGAGGATGAATTGTTTATCTTTCGTTTACAAGCAAGTATGCAATAAGTTTATCACAAGGCGATCACTGGCGTATGCCATATGGACGGTATAGTCTAGACGAGATAGTTTTCAACAAGAACAAGAGGTGCTGCAAGCCATTCCGACGAACAAGAGACTATTTAGTCTAGACGAGAATGCTTTGCAACAAAGTACAAGAGGCGCTGCAAGCCATTCCGCCTGAACAAGAGACTAAGAATAATTGGTCTCGCCCGGACCGGGTCGATGCCAGTGCCCCAGCATCGCCCGCGAGACCGTTACCCTGTGCACTGGTTGTCCATGATCGAACGGGGCCTTGGTTGGGGCAACAAGAGTACAAGACAAGAGTACAAGACAAGAGGCAAGCTGTTGAGGCAACAATAGTACAAGACAAGATGCTTTGCCTGTTTCGTTGTTCAGTGACTGTCTTTTGCCTTGATGCAATTCTCCTAGGGCGGAGATTGCCTTGGTGACCTAGCGGTCCCGAATACTTGCAGGTTCGTTCAGGCACGGAACGACTACGTAGTAGTCTCCCGGGGTTTGGATGAAAATACGGTAACAATCAAGCAGACAAGCATGCGTTTCTAAGGAACATAAGCAGGCACGTTGCTCGGTCCGAAGGTAGTCCGAGAGATGAAACCGTTAAGGGACTTAGCATACGAGGGTCTGAGTATAAGCAGTATTTCATTTCCATGTTCTAGCAAGCAATACAAGTTGGGATTATTCCCTTAGCTAGGTGCGTTGGATTTATTAGCATGCAGGGGGTGATTCACCTAGCGACTAGCATATATGATTCCAGGTTTTATGTGCGCTGGCTAAGCAAAGACAAGTTCATCGTAGCCACCCACCTTAGCGATGATTTGCCTCGGTAGAGCGATACGTCTGAGCGAGCCTCTGAAAGTCCAAGTCGGATTCCTGTAGGGACAAGTCTGGATATCCTTTGCTTCTTGATCGAGGCAAAGCAGATCGAGACAGCTGCACGATTGCCGATTGAGACGGCAGTCCGCTTGAGCAGAACAGGGTGTTACAATATTGAACAAGTGTTACAAGCGGCACTAGGCCGAGATTATAAGTCACCCAAGCCTCTAGCTCTGAAATAGTAAAAGCGTGCCCAAGTGGCTATATTTGTGGAATAATACATACGCGATGTTCCAACATTATGTCATGTATATGTGCTTCAGTTCTGGACGCAACGCTCCAAGGCTCCAGAGTGAACTCCACGCCTTAGCACGCATGAAGGGGACATCCGCACCGAACGAGGTTCTTCCGCACCTTGCAAACAATCTGGTGGGTTATTAGTACATGAATACACTGGTGGGGAGGCTTCTCGTCCGCTCGACAAATCTAAACATGTTATATAGGTTTCGTGCACCATCTATTAAGTTATCTTTCTAGTTTTGCCTTAGGATCAGTTTCATGGCAATGATGAAAAGTCTAACTTGTGTGGCAGTACGCCGTGCGATATAAAGGAACACGGCGAGACTTAACAACTTACCATTTGTCCTTCTTTGTCCAAGGCAAACCAAGTTAAATCAAGCACAAGCATTCATTATGAAAACCAAGGGCAAATAGCATATGCAACTCAAGTGTCGTGAACGAGACTATATTTCGGGTGCACGAGTTACTCGAATTATCAGGTGTTTGCAGGAGCTGTTTAAGTGTTTCATATGTACAAGTGTGTTAAATCCATATCCGTTCAGGTATTTCTGACTTCTTAACGCGATGCAATGACTCGCACGCGGATTATCGCTAAGCGAGGATGACTTATCTATGTGAAGAGGAGTCGCTAGCAATAGCTATAAAGGACGGGTCATTGACGAGGATAAAATACAACGAAAGTACATGAGGCGCTACAAGCCATCCCATCCAGTACGTAAGACCATATATTTATTTCTATTCTGGATCGGATCGGCCCCGGTGCCCCGAAGACCGTCCGTGGAACAGGATCCGAAGATCCCCCTTATTTCCAAGTTGTCCGCGACATGCAAGTCTTGGGTCATCCATATTCACAACTTGACATGATAATCCATAATTCTTGTTCTGAACGAGCAATTGCTCCACGAGCTGTGATTCTTGATTTGCTTGACATAATTCTGTTCAGATGTAAACTTGACATAATTCTCGTTCAGTGTTCAATTTGACTTGATGCATTCTCCTGGTGCGGGGACTGCCTTGGCGACCTAACAGTTTCGGATACTTGCAGGTTCATATTGCACAGAAGGACTATTCAATAGTCTTCTGGCTGACTCGATGCATGTACAATACAGATAGCGTTACTTGATTGTGGCATAATTCTGTGTGGCAAACATTGAGACGAGGCAACGAGTGCAAGTAACATATAAGCAGGCAAGCATGCATTTTATGAAAACATAAGCATTCATGTTTGGCCCGGGTCTAAGGATAAAGCGAGGAGTGAAACCGTAAAAGGGACATACCGAACGACATAATTTATGGGCGTGCAGTGTAAACAAGTGAACAGTGCACTACGAAGAGTATAATGTTCTACTCAAGGCATAGCGGGGTCTAGTTGCACAAGGCAAAGGTAGCATGCGAGGGTCCATATATATAAGCAAAGTTTTATTTCCATGTTCTAACACAAATAATACAAGTTGGGATTATTCCCTTAGCAAGGTGCGTTGTATTCTTATTAGCATGCATGGAGTAATTCGCCTAGCGACTAGCATGTATCATCCATATTTTAGGTGTGTTGGCTAAGCAAAGACAAGTCCATCGTAGCCACCCACCTTAGCGATGATTTGCCTCGGTCGAGCGATACTCCGAGCGAGCCTCTGAAAGCCTAAGACGAAACTCCTGAAGGGCCAAGTCTGGGAATTCTTTGCCTCAAACGAGTCTTCTCGCTGAGCAAAGTGGGTCGGGTCATTGCACTTTTTTCGTTTGAATTGACAGTCCGCTTGAATGGAACGGGTCGTTACATCTGTGTCGTGTCTCGTGCCGTGTCTATGTCGTGTTTGTATCTACTATTTTCTTGATATGAATAACAAGTCCAGTAAGAGGATAGCTTCATGACTTAATGAGTTCTTAAGAATTACAATGCTCGACGTACTTTACAAAAAGTACGGGTAGCTCAGCACAACATAGGAGCTAGTAGCCCATGCTACAGTGGCATGACACCATAATAGGTAGGACCTCACCTTTGGGCCATGTCACGATGGCATAGCATATCATAGAGGACACAAACACACACAGAGGACACAAACACAAGCACACACAAGACACATGATATACACACACACACACACACACACAGAGAGGACACATGATACACACACATAGAACACAAACACATACACACACACATGATAGAGAGAGAGAGAGGGGTGTGTCGCCTCCCGTTCGAGTAGGAGGAGTGTGTCGTGTTTGTGTCTGTGTAAGTGTATGTTGTACGTGTCATCAACTAACTAAGAGAGAGAGAGAGAGAGAGAGAGAGAGAGAGAGAGAGAGAGAGAGGGTTAGGGTTTACCTGACCGCGCGCGGAGGGGGGTCGACCGTGGAGAGGATGAGGCACCAGAGGCGGAGTCTGTGTGGCGCACAGAAGGGGAGCCGGAGGGAGTCGCGAGAGGATCGTAGGGGAGCACGGTCGCGGGGGGCGGGGATTCGAATTTTTTTGGAGGTTTGGAATAGGAGAAATGAAATTTGAACCCTATATGAAAATATTTTAGAGACGTCTCAAACGGACGTCGCTAAACGTCGCAGTAAATAAAAATTAGCAACGTATAAAACGTTGCTAAACGTCTCTGTTTTTGAAATAAATTAGCGGCGTGTTATAAGTTGCCAAACATCGCTATTTTCAAAATAAATTAGCGACATATATTAAATGACGTCACTAAATATCGTTTTAAAAAAAAACGTAATTTAGAGTTATACGATACGGCTAGTAACGACTTTTGATTCTGCGAAAATAGAACGTCAAACTCTAGAAAAATCACCCTTTTGTTGCACCCAAAACCAGATCCCACAAACAAATGGGAATAGTGTATTTCCAAACCGGGTTATCGGACTTCCATCATGCATCAGTCAGTTACCAACCCCTAGAGAAGTGCCACGAATAGCTCTACGTCTCAACACGTACACACCCTTGAAGCACACGTGTCAGCTTCTCCTTCTCCCCAAGAAACTTCTTCAGCCCTCTCCTCCTTTCTTCTACTTATTCAGCTTCTCCTCCATCTTTCTTTACAGCTTCTCCTCCCCCATCCCGGTGTGTTGAAATTACGATACTGCCACCATGAATATGAGCAATGGACCCATGGAGACCCGCACTCTCTTCGACGAGCTCAAGAGCTTCGAGAAGGGCGGCCTCTTCGACTTCGGCCACCCCCTCCTCAACCGCGTCGCCGAGAGCTTCATCAAGGCCGCAGGGGTACTTTCGTCCTTCCACTATTAACCTTTTTCTTTTTCTTTTCTTTTTCGACTAGAATAATGTTCTATTTTCCACATAGAACTGGTTATTTTGGAACTTATAATTACATGTTTTCAAAATGCAATTTCGTTGAAGCGCGATTTCATTAGTACAAAATCAGGGTTTGAATTTTTCTTTTCTTTTTTTCTGTTTCGAAGAACGTAAATGCAGGGGAGTATGCAGGAATTTAAAAGAGGAGGCAACCTCACATGTAAAAAAAAAGTCCAAAATTTTGTTAAATAAAGTTTTTCCCTACATCAAAAAAATTTGTTGTCCCTCCACTATGAATTATGAAGGAAAAAATGTAGAACATAATGTAAATATGTATATAGAAATTGGAAATTACAAACTTTAAAGGGGGCAAAAAATAAAAATAAATTAATGAAGAAAATTTAAAAAGAACATAAAATTTAACTCGGAAGCAAAAATTCAGTGGGGCCCCCTGATTCCTATGTAAATTTTGAGGGTGCAATTTTAAATGGTTACATTATTCCTATGTAAATTATGTACTTAGTAGACAATTCAATTATTATCGTTCGACGGTTTTGCCCTCCTTTATATTCAGATTGGCGCTATCCAGGCGGTCACCCGCGAGGCGTGTTTTACTGCAGCGGAAGGTGAGTAGTGGTGATGTTGTTCCTGTTTTGGTTAATTACTTGGTGTTCATATGAGGGGCAGTTTAGGGATTTATCGTTGCCGCGACGTTTGCAGGTACCACTGATACGATGCCGGTCTTGCCGGATATGCCCGGTGCCAAAAAACACCAATTTCCTAATCTGAGAGGTATTTCTTTGTGGAAAAAAAAAGTATAAAATTCCATATAGTATTAAGTGTTTGGTTTCGTGACAATTGACAATTTCGCCAACGGGTGTTTTGCAGGAGAGAACTGTAAGAAATCACTTGAAGCAATGGTGAGATGAAGTCAGATCTTTTGCAAATTGTATTAATGTATATGTGATGTTGCACAGACACAAACACGACAAGACGCAAGCATAGTTCGGTTTTGGGGTTGTAACGTGGATACCGTGCTTTTTCATTATTATGTTGACCGAAAATCTTCTCTTGATGTATCTACAGGTGAAGAGCACTGGCAAAGAGTCATTTCAATGGGGTATGTAGTTGCATTTAACATAAGAGGTTAAGTTACCAAGTATTTGCACTCAAGTATAATGTGTATCTTTTTTTTTCTCTTGTCAATTTATACAACTTCAAGATGAGATTATGTTGAGATTTCACTATATTCACAGAATCACAATCATCTAGTCATAGCGTGGCCCTGGTAATTATATGGTCATGCCTGGGCTTGCTAATCGGATGACTATGTGGTTTAACTAATATAGCATATATACAGCCATCGTCTTTCATTGTATGCGTATTATTCTTTTTGGGATCAGTCCCTAAGAAAAAAATGTATATAAGATGAACATACGTGCAAATCGAGTGATATAGGTGCATACTTTTCTGCAATTTACCACACAAGTGGGCAGAAAGAGTGGGACTGATTGATCTTTTATTGTACATTAAGTTAAAATGCTAGACTTGCAGAGGAAATGCACATGGAAAAGAGTTGTACATATCTATGTTTCTAAATACTCTAGTGGATGAGTTGCTTCTTAGTTATTCCAATCAGAGGACCGAATATAATTGTGTACTTGGGCATAGTGAGTTCATCAATATCTTGAAACAGGAATAACTTCCATCATGTTTGTTGAGATTTTTTCCATGTAACATTGTTACTTTAAGCACTAATTTGATGATGAATGATTCAGGTTTGGCTGCCGGCATGTATTCTGGCCTGACATATGGCTTAAGGGAGGCCAGAGGTTTTCATGATTGGGTTAGTTTCTATACATAATTTCCTTGCTCTAACTTCTTACCCTAAAATTTGCCGAGGTTATAATCTCGGCAAAGGGTGATCAACTGCCATTATGCCATGTAATACATATCGTCACATATTTTTCTTACATATACGTATGTGAACTCGTTCAGATGATAATTTAATTTCAGTTCCTTAAATATTTATATGTTGTTCTTATTAAACACAGAATTCATTAGTTGTTGCTAGCCTTTAGGCCTTTATGTTCTCCATGTGTATATATGTAGACGATGAGTTGCAATAGTGAGTAGCATCTCAAATTATGCTCAATTTTCTCCTATTTTGGTTTTTAAATAGTCATCTCATCTTAATATGTTCCCAAGTGTAGTACACAAAATATTGTCAAGTGGCCTTTCTGGAGAGTAGTGTCAAAACTGAATGATCATATTCTGATTACTTCTCTTAAAAGAATGATCCCTTATTCTTTGACCAATGGTAGATAAATTGGTACCAATAAGCCTAGCTAACAGTCCTAATTGTTCTTATTAGTTACCACACTGTTATTTTGGTGATTGTGGGAATTGATTGGACATTGCATATGACAAAGTCTAGAGGGCTTGGAAAAAAAAACATAATGCAGAAATGTAGGAAAAAAAACAGTTAACTCGGTGGTGAATTTGTGAGGACTAATCAGTAAAGTGTCATCTTGCTAATGCAGAAAAACAGTGCTGTGGCTGGTGCGGTTACGGGAGCAGCACTGGCGATGACTGCAGATGGTCCTTCCCATGAGCAGATTGTTCAGTGTGCCATTAGTGGGGCTGCGTTTGCCACAGCGGCCAACCTTCTCAATGGAATATTCTGAAGATCATATGTGGAGTTTTGTTCTTAAAACTAGCTATTGGCAAAGGTTTAATTAGTCATAGCTGGGATGTTAGTAGATCTGTGTCTTGCTTTCCATAATGACTTGTTTAGTTCGCAGTTGTCCGGGTAAATGGTCACCTGATTTATTGTAAGTTTATTTTGTGCGATTTTTTTTTTTCAGAATTTCCTTCCAAGTTTTTTGTTATAATGATTTGAGTGTGGCCTGGTTGCCTATATATTGAGGTGTGTGGCAAAATATAATAGTTTGTATCAAGGTTCGCATTATGTTATTGGACTCTTTCCATGAGTACCTGTATTGACTATCTGATTTTCTATATCCGTAAGCAAGTAATTAATAAAATTTTAGAAAAAATATTGGATATTTTTGGTTTTTTTAATGGTAATTTTGGATTGAATGAAATAGTAATCACCTTTTTCCTTTCTGACTGGTCTCCTTTTATATGTTTTGACTACTTTATTATGGTTTTAGTGTATTTTTTCTTATATTGTTTTTACCGAATTATATCAAAAAAGAGCTTCAATTTCGGTATCAGTATATATCTGTTGGTATCGATATCGGATTGTGATTAGTCAACTGTACTGGTATATTGGTTGATATTGTAAATTATGGTTTGTATAAGTTAGAACACTGGAAGCATCATCTTTTGCTGTAATTGTTGGAAAGTGCAAAACCGTTTTCCAAATCAGAGAGTACCTATGAGAGAACCGAGCAGAACGCATAAACAAAAATGCGAAACACAAATTGTATAGACAGATTTTTGACGTGGAGAACCCTTGCGGGAAAAACTACGGGACAATCGGAGTCCAACCTTGAAAAGTCCCTACTAATGGAATAAGAAATACACTGACTCCTTTTCATCGATCCAAACGGATCATTACAACTTTTTTGGAACAAAAAATAGATTATAACCACGAAGAAAGACAACGAGAAATATTCGAAACTGATCTCTTTCTTCGAAACGGTTTCCAATTTTTTTTTTCTTCTCTCCAATGTTGCAATGGCACTCTTGTCTCATTTTCTTTCCTTGTTGCTATATTTTTTTTATAGAGAGATTTTAGAGGCATGAGGCACCTATATATAGTCTCCAAACTCACAACTAGCATTCCTATTATAGATAGGAATACCAATCCAAATTCATTGACCCTATTATATGTAAAAATACTCAATCTTACTCCGGGATATTTTTCACATAAGTTGGGAACCCCACTGACTCCAACAAATCTTTCCCTTGACAACTATGTGGAGGTGGTCGTCATCCCGACGATCCGTCTGCAGTACTCAAACTTTTATCTTGGTAGAACCTTTATGAACATATCTTCTGTTGTCGTTACCTTCTCAAGCGCCGCTTCCTTCTTGTCAACCATATCCCGTATCCAATGATACTGAATATCAATGTGCTTGGACCGGCTATGAAATGTCTGGTTATTCACAAGGTGAATAGCACTCTGACTAAAGCAAAAGATACTGCTCCTGCTTTAGCACAATTTTCTGCTACAGCTTCTTCATCCACCTCAACTTCTTGCAAGCCTCCGTCGCCGCAATGTATTCTGCCTCTGTCGTCGACAAGGCAACACACTTCTGTAAACGCGACTGCCATGATACTGCTCCACCAGCAAACATTATCACATAGCCTGAAGTCGATCGCCTCGTCTCCATATCTCCAGCCATATTAGAGTCGGTATATCCAATCAGCTTCGGCTCGTCACTACCAAATGAAAGTCTCCATCGGCAGTATCTTGAAGATATCGTAGAATCCACTTGACCCCACTCTAATGTACCCTTCCAGGATTTGAAGTGTACCTGCCAACTGTGCCGACTGCGTGAGCAATGTCTGGCCCCGTACATACCATAGCATACATAAGACTCCCCACGACTGAGGCATATGGAACTCGTTCCATATCTTCCTTCTCGTCCTCGGTAGATGGACACTGCTCCTCAGTGAACTTAAAGTGAGCCGCAAGGGGTTACTCACTTTCTTCGAACCGTCCATCCCGAAACGCTGAAGTACCCGGTGAATGTACTTCTTTTGGGACAAGTGTAGCAACTTGGACTCTCTCTCTCGGCTGATCTCCATTCCAAGAACAGTCTTCGCTACGCCCAAATCCTTCATAGAGAAGGCCGCACCCAGTTGGTGCTTCAACTATGCTATCTTGGTGGTATTCCGACCCACCAACAACATGTCATCAACATAAAGCAACAAAATAATGAAATTATCCTCGACGAAGTACCTCACAAAAACACAATGATCCGACATCGTCCGTGCATAGCCATGCTCCCCCATAAACGACTCAAACTTTCTGTACCACTGCCTTGGAGCATGTTTCAGACCATACAAGCTCTTCCTCAACCGGCAGACCAAATATGACTTGTCCTTCTCACAGAATTCCTCTGGCTGCTCCATGTACCACTCCTCCTCAAGATCACCGTGGAGGAATGTCGTCTTCACGTTCATTTGCTCGACCTCCAAGTTGAAACTGGCTGCCAATGTTAGCACCATCCGTATAGACGACTGCTTGACGACTGGCGAGAAGATCTCATCATAATCTACGCATTTCCGCTGACCGTAGCCTTTTTAACTACCAGCCTCACTTTGTATCGAGGGCGAGTAGCATCATCTGTCTGCTTCACTCTGAACGCACATCGATTCTTCACAGCCTTCTTGCCCTTTGGTAACCGCACCAGATCATAAGTAGAGTTGGCCTCCAAGGAACTCATCTCTGCATGGCCTCCATCCACTCCTGTTTGTGTTCGTCTTCCGTAGCCTCTGCGAAACTTTCGGGTTCTCCCCCGTCAGTCAATAGCACATACTCACCCGGTGAGTATCTCGTAGATGGTCGACGTTCTCTATCGTTCATCCTCAACGGAACCACTGGTGCTGGCTGTATATCTACAACCTCCTCCCCTCCAGGAACTGCCTTCTCGGCATGATCATCCTCCTGAGGGTCACCATGACCACCATTAGCAGGCTGATGATCAAGGTTGGGAGCAACTCCATGTACTGGCTCCCCCATAACTGGATCCTCTGCGATGTCCTCTGGAAACTGTTCGAAGCGAAATGACTCTAACTCAGACAATTCCTCAACCTCATAAGGCATCTCAGAATCCTGAGTATTGGTCGTGGTCTGATCCTCGACGAATACCACGTTCCTACTTCTATAGAGCTTTCTTCCCACTGGATCGTAGAGTCTATAGCCAAACTCATCCCGACCGTAGTCGACAAAGACGCACCGCCTCGTCTTTGGCTCAAATTTGGATCTCTCATCCTTCGATACATACATGAAGGCCTTATAACCAAACACTCGTAGGTGATTGTATGACGGCTCTTTGTCGTACCATACTTTGTCAGGCACATCACCCTGCAAAGGAACACTAGAAGATAAATTAATAACATAAGTAGCTGTGTAAAGTGCCTCACCCCAATAGCTGCCTGGCAAGTTTGCTTCTGACAGCAAACACCGTACCCTCTCCATTAGCGTCATGTTCATCCGCTCTGCTACACCGTTGAGATGCGGTGTCTTTGGTGGAGTCTTTTGGTGTCGTATCCCTTGCTCTCTATAATAAGCATCAAAGGGACCGATATACTCGCCGCCATTGTCCGACCAAACACATAGCAGCTTCTTGCCCGTCTTCCTTTCAACATAGGCCTGAAACTCCTTGAAAGTGGGCAACACCTTATCCTTGGTCTTTAAGGCATAGACCCAAACCTTCCTGGAACAGTCATCAATAAATGTTACAAAATAAGAAGCACCATCAATGGATTCTACCTTCATAGGATCGCAGACATCCGAGTGAATCAACTCGAGCAACGCCGGCTTCCTTGAACTTGGGTGACTTTGGAAAGACACCATATTTTGCTTTCCTGCCAAACAGTGCGTGCACGTCTCCAACTTTGTAGACTTTAGCCCTGGAATCACCTTCATGTTCACCAAGTAGCTCATCCCCTTCTAGCTGATATGGCTGAGCCGCTTGTGCTACAACTCAGTAGACGCATCAGTAGCTGCGTTAACCTCATGTGTCCCATGTGCGCTTCCTTCCATATAGTAGAGTCTGGACCTCTTGCTTCCTCTGGCAATCACCATCGAACCTCTGGAAAGCTTCCACTGATTATTCCCGAAGAGACTGAAGAAAGAAACCCTCGTCATCCAACCTTCCAACCGACACCAGGTTGAAACGGATATCAGGGACATGACGGACATCTTTGAGAACAAGAACTGCACATGTCTTTGTCCTCAAATTCACATCTCCAATGGCAACCGCCTTCGACACATCTCCATTACCCATCTTCAACACTCCTCCACAGTCGCATGTTGTGTATGTAGCAAATAGTGTCCTGTTGTGAGATACGTGCGCTGAAGCACCTGAGTCCACCAGCCAAGAGTTGTCATCGCATGCGAGGTTCATAACTACCTCATCACCTACAATGATCACGTCGTCTCCATGTGTCGAGACCGCCGTTGTAGTGTTCCCACTTTGCTTCCCATTGCCGCCTTCTTATCTCTTTTCCAAGCGAAACAATTTCGCTTGATGTGGCCCTTCTTGCCACAATAGTAACACTCCGAGTGCTCGTACCGACCCTTGGACCTTCCCCTGCTTTTGTCTCTTCCACCGCCTGGACCCCTGCTTTTACCCCTTCCGCGGCTCTCTGAAAAAAGCGCCTCTGAGTAGGATGTGGATGAAGTATCCTGAGAACGTCTCCGCATCACTTCATTCAGTACCCCGCTTTTGGCAAACTCCAAACTGACCACGCCTTCCAGAGCAGAAACAATCATAGACACTCGTACGGTCTCCCACGAGTCTGGCAATGTACACAGCAGTCATAGTCCCTGAACCTCGTCGTCGAACTTGACTCTCATCGAGGATAGTTGGTCAGCCACGCCCTGGAACTCACTCAATTGATCCGTAATAGACGTCCCATCTTTGTACCGCAGACCCATCATCATCCGGATAAGGAATAATTTATTTACTCCGGTCTTCTTTGCATACAAAGATTCCAGCATATCCCAAAGTGTCCTCGAGTGCTCAATACTGGCAACGTGGTTGTACACGTTCTTGTCAACGAACTGCCTGATGTACCCACACACCTGTATATGTTCAAAATTTTAATTCTCTTCGGATTTATCACTGGGCCTCTCGGAAGCAAATACCGGCAGATGTAGCTTCTTGACAAATAACAGATCCTTTATCTTGCTCCTCTAGTAATGATAGTTGGTACCGTTCATATTTACCATGCGCACCGGCTTCGCGTCCATCTCTCCTCCCTGGTTTGCCTGTCAACTCCTGACACCCTTCTGAAATTTCAGAACCTGGCTCTGATACCACTTTGTCGGCCAACAGCGATGAACGGCAGGGAGACGAGGGGTTCGGGGTTAGGGATTTACTGTAGCGGGCGGGTAGGCGGGTCGGGTCGGGTTTTAGAATCGGATCCGACCCGATCCGATAGGTAACGGGTTTGGGTCGGGTTAGAGGGTCGGGTCGGCTAACGGGTCCGGATCCGACCCAATAAGGATTGGGACCGGTTCGGGTTGGGTCAGAATTCGGTTCAGGGTTTAAACCGATTGGTTCAATCCGGTTCAGGTTGGTTTATTTTGGTTTAAATAAAAACTTAGTTTTTAGGTCTTTAAAAATAGTTCCGGGGTCCAATAAATTTCAGAAAAATTACCCTAGGTCTAATATTTTATTTACACCCAAAAGTATTATTTTTATAATATTTTAATATTTAATAAAATCCTTTAAAATTATTTAAAACCAGAATACCTTGATTTTAATTAGTTAAAAATATCAAAAAAATTCCGAAAATTTGTTTTTAAAATCCTGAAAAAATCTGGGGGTTTACACAATTCATAATAAGGTTGTTGTATGGTCGATAATACCATATCCATGTAGAGTATCTTTGATGAAGCTCCATGAAAGGCGGGCATACGCCTTGGCCATGTCGATTTTAAGAACATAGGTACCCTTCTTTTTAGTGGAGAATCTCATAGAATGAATAAATCTCTTGAGCCACAATGATATTATTCGAAATATGACGGCTTGATACAAAATCATTCTGGTTCTCTGACATGAGATTAGTAACCAATGGTCGAAGCCTGGAAGTAAGAATTTTGGAAATGGTTTTGTAGGCTACGTTGCAGAGAGAAATTGGCCTATAATCACTAGGTTTAATTGGGATTTCTTTCTTTGGAATAAGGACTAAATTGATATGATTGAAGTCCTTGAGGAGTATAGCAGTTTCAAAATAACGTTTGATGGTGGTAGACAAGCTGCCGCCAATAGTATTCTATCCTTTTTGGTAGAGTATAGCCGGACAACTATTGTCACGTCCCGATCTCCTACAGGATTAACCGTCCCCGCTGAATATGTATCACCGCACCAGCGCTCCCGCAGGATGATCGTTTCTATCAGAACGTGATGCCGTGCAAGCACAAGTTGCGCCCGCGCAAGGCCAGGTCCGAACAGGCGATGAAATAACTAAGCCACAGAGTCGCACAGATAGTCTCCAATGCAGCAAAAATTTGAACGACACGAGTAAATGGCCGTTCATAACTAGTTCACAAGGTCATCATAGAGGAAGCATTAAATGAACACAAGTATGAAACAAAAATAAGCTCTTTATTGATATTGAAATGGTGTTACAAGCGATGATAGGTCGAGATTACAAGTTGCTCAAGCTCTCTCTCTCGAAACAATAAAATGTGCCAAGCGGCTTACAACTTTGGGAATAATACATAGGCGATGTTCCAACATTATATCATGTATATGTGCTTAAGCTCCTGATGCAACGTTCCATGGCTCCAGAGTGAACTCCACACCTTAGCGCGTATGAGGAAAAATACCGTACCGAACGAGGTTCTCCTGCACTCTGCAAACAACCTGCTGGGTTATCAGTACTTTGAATGCACTAGTGGAAAAGTTTCTCGTCCGCTCAACAAATTCAAACACGTTATATTAGTTCTATGTACCATCTATTAACCATCTATTAAGTTCTCTTTCTAGTCTTTTCTTTGGATCAGTTTCATGGCAATGATATAAAGCCTAACTCGTATGGTAGTACGTCGTGAGATATAAGATTAACAAGGCAAAACTTACCAACTTACCATTCGTCCTTCCCTATCCAAAGATACAACCGAGTTAACCAAGCACGAATATAAATATATAATGAATCAAGGATCGCATAAGCTAACATACTTGTTGTGAACGTGTTTTTGACTCGGGTGAACGATATACTCAGATTGTTTAAGTGTGTTATACTCATATTCTTTCAGATGTGTTGCTCAGATTTTTTCAAATTTCTTGTTTTAATCCAATGCAATGACTCGCACGCGGATTGCCGCTAAGCGAGACAACTTAATCTATATGAACATGTCAGTTGTAATATCTGCATGGTTATTAGACGCTAGGTCTCCCGTGCACAATACTTGAGACTACTTGTAAACACCCAGAATTTTTTAAAATTTAAAAATAAATTTTTGGAAATTTTATGTGGTTTTTAACTAATAAAATAAAATTTTCTGGTATTAAATAATTTTTGTGATTTTATTAAATATTAAAATATTATAAAAATAATATTTTTGGGTGTAAAATAAAATATTAGACATACTGTAATTTTTTTGGAATTTATTGGACCCCAGAACTAATTTTTAAGACCTAAAAACAATATTTTAATTAAACCCTGAATAAACCGGTTTAAACTAAATGAACCGAACCGAACCAACCGGTTTATTAATAAACCCAACCTAAACCAACCCTAACGGGTCGGATTTGAACTCGACCCGTACCCGTAACCCGACCCGACCCGCGAGCTAATATCTACAGTAAAACCCAAATCCCGTAACCCCCGCTGCCACTCCGACTTCTCTCCGCCGTTGAACGGCCGCCACCCAGTCGCCTTCCTTAACTGCCGCCACTGCCGCGTCGCCTCTCCTAACGGCCAACCGGCCTCCTATATAAACCCCTACCACGGCCACCCCATTCATCCACCACCGCCACCCGAACGACTAGCAGCCGCTATCGACTCCCCAGCCGCCGCCTCCACTTCCCCGAGCCTCTCCGGCCACCCGACCTCCGCCACCACCCGCCTCAGGCACACAGCAACCCCGGCCACCCCGATGTCCCCAAACCCTTCACCACCACCATCACAGTCACCAGACTCCGGCGAAGACCGATGACCCCGACCCGCCACCGAGCTCCCCTCCGCCGTGCCCTCAGACGACAACCCATCGCCGACCGCCGTGTCCAGCCGCAGCCACCACCGGCGAGAACCTCCACAGCAGCGAGCTCCGCCGCGTCGCTCCGTGCACGACGTATCGTCGATACCTACCCCTGTTCATGTGAGAATTTCTCTCTCCTCGCCGTCTCCTTTTTCGAACCGTCTGCTGTGAAGCGTTCCCTGCGTGACCCCCTCAAAATCCGTGCAATTTTTTTTGGGTTATCGCGTCATGTGTCGATCGCAAACTGCGACGCAAAATCAAGAAAAATGACCCCTATTTCTGAAAATTCAGAAACTGGCCCGAACCATCCCGGTTCACGACCGTTTTGCGTGCAACCTGTTAACAAATTATAAAATTCACTTGAACAGTAATTTAGACCGTATAACCTAGTTTTAAAATCCTGTATTAGTTTAATTTATCATGTTTTAGATTGTATTTTATTTTAGGGTGAAAATGACCAAAAACTTGGTCTTTTAAAATCTTGATTTTCTAGGAACTGGGTGCGCCCCGCTAAACGAGGCAACTTGGTCATGTGCGAACTTTACCGAAAGGTGCGCACTGTCAAAACGGACTTATGAGACTTTATGAAAGTTGATTTGGATGTGCGTGCACACCGAAATCAATACGTATCCGTCGACAACACCCCGTATCGGCCATGTTCTGAAACTCGTAACTTCGTGTACGCTCGTCGGTTCGAAATAAAACTTGCGCCATCGGACTCGTAGCAATACGCTGGTCCTGTGATCCAAATTTGGTTCAATTCTAAGAACGTCGACAAATTCTCGTATCATGGGCCCCACGACTCTACTTGACGGACGATTTTGTGATCGGCTCATCGGAATCCAGTTCTGGACATTCCGTTGGGTTCGTATCATCGTTCTGGACTTGTAGACACTAACTTTGACGAATTTGGAAAACTTTGTCTCTGGCATATTTTTTGGTGTGAAGTGGGCCACATGTGGACCCCGCTTTGACCAAAAATGTCAATTTTGTCCCTGTGTCCAAATTGAATTTATAGACAGACAATTCTAGCTATTTGATATCTTCTGAGCATGATGGTAATATTTATTTCAGCAATCGGAGGAGTATTTGAAGATCCCGCTGATACCGGAGCGACTATTGGTATTCAAATTCCAAGCAAGTGTACCTTGCCAATCTTGCAATACTTGCTACATAATATTCTCTTGATTTAATTACATGATGTATCTATTCAACTTAGGATCGTGTGACATTACTTAACGTCCGAACAAGATTCGGGTGTCAACGCCGTACGTGGAGTTGTGTAACGTCACCTAGAGATTGATATCGCGACCCTATATATCTTCGTGCTTATCAAGTACGTCATACCATAGGACACTTGACAATGTTCATGAGACAGAATCTTCCTGAGATTTTCATGGTGATTCTGTATAGGATACAGGATTCGTGACAAAGACTTTATACATATGCTTAGCTATCATTATGACTCACTGCATCAGTTAGAGGTCATGATCTTGCGTGTCATGGACATGAGACGTGTGATTACATTGGGTGGGGAGAGTATTACCATATTAAAGGCTGATTATATTATATATATATATGTAGTTTTCTGGAGGTGCCTTAGACTCTGACACAGAGATTTGGCACAAGTTCTGGCCCTTCGAGATAAATGCTGCTATGGGTTTCTCCGACACAGAGCCTATGGTAGTTTCAGCCTGAGTATGACTAATGCTCTCATTTGCATATCACTTAGTTGGTTACTTAGTTTGCTTTATTGATACATTTTATTTATATACTGTATTTATTTGGCTTGAGTTATTCTTATACCTTGCTATGTCCCCTGAGGACCTGGAATCTGGATTATGTCCCCAGGTTTAGCAGAGGAGATCTACCCCGAGGTGTACGGGACAAGAGCATACATTGGAGTAGTACCAGAACCAGAAGACGAGGTGATCGCCGAGGATTTCTCCTGAGTATCTGGTTTATTATACACAGTTATTTCTATTGTTGACTCTTATTTCCTGTTTATTGAACTATTGTATCAAACTCATTTATCGGGTTGTTCTCCGAGACTTTTTATTAAAATTTGTTGGATATATTTGATCTTGATTATTCTGACATTTATTTTTTGATTATCTGTTGTGGATGAGATTAGTATCATAGACCTTTATAGTTATTTTACAGCTTAAGTACACCATAGTGGGTCCATTAAATTGGGTTTGCCCATTGGTGTGTGCTGTTGGCCATTGCCACGTATCTAGTCCCTTGGTATTTTGGGACCGGGCCATGACATGGTTGTTTTGGTGGCCCATGCAGGTCTACGACTAAATTGTTTCGGTTTTAACTAAGGGACCGAGCAAGCCTGCGACAAGGATAGGATAAGTTATGTGATCACATCCACTTGATTGAATTGTTCTTGATCTCTATCGGATTCGAATTTCTTGACTTGTATCCTACCTTGATTGCTCTGTGCGCCTCTTATAGTTTATTTTGGATGTAGAGTAATGGATCCATGAGCAAACGACGAAACTCTTGCAGGAACACCACAAGGTGTTGTAGCCACCTATGAAGAAGATAGAGTGACGCCATTAAGTGGAGATCCCTCCACTCACCAAAGTAGTCAAGCAAATCAGCATGCTTCTAGATTTCAGCGAGATGACATTCCACCTCCGCCACAGTTTACTCCACCAATGCCCATATTCCCACAAGGGCAGGTTATGGACGGGCAGCAGATGTTTCAAATGTTCTATGCAATGATGCAAGCCTAATAGCAGGTTCAATAAGAGGCTCTGTGTCACGAGGTGGAGAACTTGAGGAACAGCCTAGTAATCGCACTGGAGCAGGCAAATCTACCAACACGACGACCATCGACGGACTCTATCACCGATTTTTGCCAGCTGAAGCCCCGCACCTTTTCTGGCAAGGAGCAACCCACTGAAGTTCATGAGTGGCTCACAAACACTCAATATCAATTAGAAGCAACTGAGCTTTCAAGGAAATGTTGGATGACTGTTGTCCGGATGCAGTTGACGGGCAATACACATCACTGGTGGTTATCTTAGGAGAGATGGCTCGGACCAAACCGAGTCACTTGGGATGAGTTCTCTAGACTTTTCCAGGAGATGTACATTTCATCTATTGCTCGATCAGAACTTGGGGACAAGTTCAATCGCCTCACTCAAGACAGTATGACAGTTGAAGAGTACAATGCGGAGTTTATTCGTCTGAGTCATTTCGCCCCTTCCCTGATCCCGACAGAAGAGGAGAAGGCTGAGAAGTTCTTCGACGGACTAAACTTTGAGCTACAGAGATTGATCGGATCCGTTGCACCTACTTCATAATCGGATATTCTTGCTGCAGCTCGACCCATGGAGCGCGTCACCAGGAGGGAGTCCAACCTAAAATGGTCGTTCATATCAGCACCAACCAGAGCATCACAAGAGGAGTCTGCAAAGCGACAATAGATGAATCCACAACAGAGAGCATATACACCACTAGTAATAGTCCTTCCTACTTGTCACTACTGTGGCAAAGCAGGCCTTCTCGCCAAGGAATGCCGACGTAGATTGGGATTGTGTTTAGCATGCGAATCCCGTCAGCATTCGGTAAGGGATTGCCCTGAGCGTTGAGAAGGAGCACTAATGGGAATTCGATAAGCTCTACCAGCACCAGGAGGATATCAACCGAGACCACCCTTGGCACCACAAGCAGCACTCTTCCAGCAAGCCCAGCAACAGCAGAAGGCGCCACCACAAGGACGCGGACAAGCTTTTGCGAAGACAATGGAGGATGCGCAGACTCGTGGAGTAGCGAATATGCGTAAGAATTAAGTTTTATCATAGTTATCTATTCCTAGTGATGATTTAACACGTGCCTGTTAATTCATGACCTTAGCCTTAAACCTAGTAATTTTGAACTTGTTAATAATTGATAACCTAGTTTTCCTAAGCTGTAGTTTTTTTGCTCTATCCAAATTTCTTTACTCTTGAATTGTCTAACTTTCATTGTCTAGGGCAATACTTTATTCCTTTCCTATGTGTTTTGCTTAACCCTCATCCTTCGATTTCTCCTTGATCATGATTCTTTGTTTGTGTCGTGCTTCGAACATATTTTGTAATCGTGTCATCTCTTCTGACCGGTTATGTTTCGTTATTCTTTGATTGCGAGGACGCAATCCTCTTAAGGAGGGTAGATTGTAAACACCCAGAATTTTTTAAAATTTAAAAAAAAAATTTGAAAATTTTCTGTGGTTTTTAACTAATTAAAATAAAATTTTCTGGTATTAAATAATTTTTGTGATTTTATTAAATATTAAAATATTATAAAAATAATATTTTTGGGTGTAAAATAAAATATTAGACATACTGTAATTTTTCTGGAATTTATTGGACTCCAGAACTAATTTTTAAGACCTAAAAACAATGTTTTAATTAAACCCTAAATAAACCGGTTTAAACTAAATGAACCGAGCCGAACCAACCGGTTTATTAATAAACCCAACCCAAACTAACCCTAACGGGTCGGATTTGAACTCGACCCGTACCCGCAACCCGACCCGACCTGCTAGCTAATATCTACAGTAAAACCGAAATTTCGTAACCCCCATTGCCGCCCCGACTTCTCTCCGCCGTTGAACGGCCCCGCCCATTCGCCTTCCCTAACTGCCGCCACTGCCGCGTCGCCTCTCCTAACGGCCAACCGGCCTCCTATATAAACCCCTACCACGGCCACCCCCTTCATCCACCACCGCCACCCGAACCACCAGCAGCCGCAGTCGACTCCCCAGCCGTCCTCTCCACTTCCCTGAGCCTCTCCGGCCACCCGACCTCCGCCACACCCGCCTCAGGCACACAACAACCCCGGCCACCCCGCTGTCCCCTAACCCTTCACCACCGCCATCACAGTCACCCGACTCCGGCGAATACCGACGACCCCGACCCGCCATCGAGCTCCCCTCCACCGTGCCCTCAAACGACAACCCGCCGCCGACCGCCGTGTCCAGACGCAGCCACCACAGGCGAGAACCGCCACAGCAGCGAGCTCCGCCGCGCCGCTCCGTGCACGACGTATCGTCGATACCTACCCCTGTTCAGGTGAGAATTTCTCTCTCCTCACCGTCTTGTTTTCCGAACCGTCTGTTGTGAAGCGTTCCCTGCGTGACCCCCTCGAAACCCGTACAATTTATTCGGGGTATCGCGTCCTGTGTCGATCGCAAACTGCGACGTAAAATCAGAAAAAATGACCCATATTTCTGAAAATTCAGAAACTGGCCCGAACCATCCCGGTTCACGACCGTTTTGCGTGCAACCTGTTAACTAATTATAAAATTCACTTGAACAGTAATTTAGACCGTATAACCTAGTTTTAAAATCATGTATTAGTTCAATTTATCATATTTTAGATTGTATTTTATTTGAGGGTAAAAATGACCAAAAATTTGATCTTTTAAAACCTTGATTTTCTAGGAACTGGGTGCGCCCCGCTAAACGAGGCGACTTGGTTATGTGCGAACTTCACCGAAAGGTGCGCACTGTCAATACGGACGTGTGGGACTTTGCGGAAGTTGATTTGGATGTGCGTGCACACCGGAATCAACGCGTATCCGTCGACAACACCCCGTATCGGTCATGTTCTGAAACTTGTAACTTCGTGTACGCTCGTCGGTTCGAAACGAAACTTGCGTCATTGGACTCGTAGCAATACGCTGGTCCTGTGACCCAAGTTTGGTTCGATTCTGAGAACGTCGACAAAATTTCGTATCGTGGGCCCCACGACTCCACTTGACGGGCGATTTTGTGATCGGCTCATCGGAATCCAGTTCTGGACATTCCGTTGGGCTCGTATCGTCGTTCTGGACTTTTAGACACTAACTTTGACGAATTTGGAAAACTTTGTCTCTGGCACATTTTTTGGTGTGAAGTGGGCCACATGTGGATCCCACTTTGACAAGAAACTGTCAATTTTATCCCTGTGTCCAAATTGGATTTATAGACAGGCAATTCTAGCTATTTGATATCTTCTGAGCATGATGGTAATATTTATTTCAGCAATCGGAGGAGTACTTGAAGATCCCGCTGATACCGGAGCGACTATTGGTATTCAAATCCCAGGCAAGTGTACCTTGCCAATCTTGTAGTACTTGCTACATAATATTCTATTGATTTAATTACATGATGTATCTGTTCAACCTAGGACCGTGTGACATTACTTAACGTCCGAACAAGATTCGAGTGTCAACGCCGTACGTGGAGTTGTGTAACGTCACCTAGAGATTGATATCGCGACCCTATATATCTTCGTGCTTATCAAGTACGTCATACCATAGGACACTTGACAATGTTCATGAGACAGAATCTTCCTGAGATTTTCATGGTGATTCTGTATAGGATACAGAATTCGTGACAAAGACTTTATACATATGCTTAGCTATCATTATGACTCACTGCATCAGTTAGAGGTCATGATCTTGCGTGTCATGGACATGAGACGTGTGATTACATTGGATGGGAAGAGTATTACCATATTAAAGGCTGATTATATTATATATATATGTAGTTTTCTGGAGGTGCCTTAGACTCTGACACAGAGCTTTGGCACAAGTTCTGGCCCTTCAAGATAAATGCTGCTATGGGTTTCTCCGACACAGAGCCTATGGTAGTTTCAGTCTGAGTATGACTAATGCTCTCATTTGCATATCACTTAGTTGGTTACTTAGTTTGTCCTATTGATATATTTTATTTATTTACTGCATTTATTTGGCTTGAGTTATTCTTGTACCTTGCTATGTCTCCTGGGGACCTGGAATCTGGATTATGTCCCCAGGTTTAGCAGAGGAGATCTACCCCGAGGTGTATGGGATATGAGCATACATTGGAGTAGTACCAGAACTAGAAGACGAGGTGATCGCCGAGGATTTCTCCTGAGTATCTGGTTTATTATACGCAGTTATTTCTATTGTTGGCTCTTATTTCCTGTTTATTGAACTATTGTATCAAACTCATTTATCGGGTTGTTCTCCGAGACTTTTTAGTGAGATTTGTTGGATATATTTGATCTTGATTATTCTGACATTTATTTTGTGATTATCTGTTGTGGATGAGATTAGTATCATAGACCTTTATAGTTGTTTTACCGCTTAAGTACACCATAGTGGGTCCATTAAATTGGGTTTGCCCATTGGTGTGTGCTTCTGGCCATTGCCACGTGTCTAGTCCATTGGTATTTTGGGACTGGGTCGTGACACTACTATGACATGAAACGCTCACTGACATAGCCATAAAGGACACGTAATGGCATTTATAATTTTGCTACCTACCACAAGTGATGGCCAGTACACCCTGATAGGCTATGACTTAACGGGTATTACGTCGCTTGCATGGATAGACCCCCATGGCAAGTCGCCCGTAATTCCATGATCCCTCCCAGACCGGCACGATTTTGGTGCCCCGACGATCGTCCGAGGAATCTCCATACCTCGTGCACGAGTTGTCCGTGACCATAAAAGTTATTAACTTATCTCTTTTCTCGTCTTTATCTGTGCAACGGCGATGGTTGTAGATACGGTAGGCTATTACCCGCTACAGGCCATCCCGAGCGACTCTTTGGATTATCAATTGGGTTATCAGCGCTCCATGCAGCACAGGTAGCGAGTCCCGCTACACGTTTTTGACATACCCATCTATAATATTTTTTTACTTTCATTCTTGCTTATCTTTTCTTTTCAATCTTGCATTATGCGGTTCCCGGCACGAAAAACCGCCTTGGTGACCTTATGGTCCCGAAGTCTTTTCATGTTTCTATTACTTGGCTCAGAAATGACCATTTTGATAGTCTTCATGCCTAAAATAGATTATGCAAGACATGTATTGTGTTACTTGATCGTGGCATGAAAATATGTGACAAGCATTGAAACGAGACAAGCGAGTTCTAGTTAGCACGTAAAGCAGACAAGCATTGAAACAGTAGAAACATAAGCCGTTACACTAGCGCGAGTCTAAGGGGTTATTGCGAGGATTGAAACCGTGCAGAGACATATAGAGCGGCGTATAAGAAAATCTATCAAGTTACTTCTTTTTCATGTTCTAGACAAGTAATACAAGATGGGATTATTCTCTTAGCTATGTGCGTTGTATTCTTTATTAGCATGCAAGAGGTAATTTTTTAGCGACTAGCATGTATCGTCCATGTTTTATGTGTGCAAGCTAAGCAAAGACAGATTTATCGTAACCACCCACCTAAGCGATGATTCGCATTGGTCGAGCGATACTCCGATCGCGTCTTTGAAAGTCTTAAATCTGAACTCCTGAAGGGCCAAATCTGAATTCATTTGCCTCAAGCGAGTCTTCTCACTGAGCAAAGCGGGACGGGTCGTCGCACTTGTGCCGTTTGAATCGGCTATCCGCATTGATGCGGAGCGGGTCGTTACAACCATCAGGTTCTGGAGCTTTCAAGGCGCCCATTTTACGAATGGTTTGCTTCTATTTCTTCCACGCTAGGTGTACTCTCAAGATAACCATTCTCCTCTCTAGTCATTCAGTTAGTGGGGAAGATGATAGAAGGTTCCGTAGGGATGACCTCTTCCGCTTTGAACAGCGTTCTGAAGTGGTTGATGATGGTTGCTGCAATTTTGGTCTGATCTATCGATAAGGAACCATCCTCCAATTGCAAGCATCTGATTCCGTTCCTTCTTCTTCGGTCAGTGGCAGAGACATAAAAATATTTCGTGCATTTATCTCCGTCTTTGATCCACTTACATTTGGACCGTTGCTTCCAGATAGATTCCTCCAGGTTTAGAAGATCATTTAAGTCGCCCATCAAGTTGTCCTCTTCTTACAGTAGTTCTTTTGTAGGATGCAATGATTGAATATTGAGAAGCTGCTTCTTCATGTCACTAAACCTGATATGAATGTTACCGAATTTCTCTTTGCTCCATTTGTGTAATTTGGAGAGAGTATGTTGAATTTTTGTGTGGAAATCCGATGACATCAGAGATGACTCTTCCCATATTTAGGAGTTACAATGGAGCTAGAAGGATTCAAATCTTATAGGCTTTCGACGTTGATGAAATTTGTTGTCGGTGTTCAGTAATATCGGAGCGTGGTCGATCGCTATTGATTTTTGGGAGAATAGATACAATAGCATTAGGGAACAGAGGGGTCCAATGAAGAAAAGGGATGGGTGGGTTGCTTTGAGGAACGAACGGAGAGTATGGACTGTTGGGGCATTCTCCAACCCCGACAGTTCCACGACAGGACGAACATTGTCTTTGCAGCTGATTACGGCCAGCTGCCACAGCCTTATCGGTGGTTGGAGTAGTAGTATTTTGATCTCTGGATTGTTTTTTTTTTTGGTCGACTTCGAGAGAGGAGAAGGTTTACGTTGATTGATAGCGAATTTAGGATTAGGAGTAGATTTGTGAATATTTCTAGCTAAACGTTTCCAAGATTTTTTGTAGGATTTTAGGGTGTAAAGAGAAAGAAAGGGAGTAAAGAGAGGGGAGACGGTGAAGGTTGGGAATGAAGTAGTGGGACATGAATGATAGTAGAAGGAAGAAGAGAGGGTATCAATGAGGAAACTATTAGATATCAGCATTCCGACAGGCAAAAACACAAGTTGTATCATGATAACTGGTCCTTGCTTGCTTATTTAACAGATTTGCTTGTATATAATGTCTGTTTCTATGCCAAAATTTTAAACTTCCGTATATATTACTGTATTACTTTTTTTTTTAGCAAACCGAGAGCATATATAACAGGTGAAGAACAGAACCAAATGGTGCCGGGAGATAGCCCAAAGCAACCTACAAAAGATAGGGGAGACCCAGAAAACACTCCCCAAAAACCCCCAACTCTAAGTACCCATCCGGTCTAAGAGAACTGCCTGTGTGATCTCTGTCGGAAGCGTCCAAGTGTGGGAGAAGATCTTCTCTTCTCGAGAGGATAAAGCCAAAGAAGCGAGAGCTTTTGCCACCCTATTTGCTTCTTTAGAGATCGTAAAGTACTCGGTCTTAGGGGAAGTGATAGAAGCGATCTTACGTAGCTTGTACGTAAGCCTCCAAGGAGCCTTAGCCTCACCTCTGAGAATCCTTGTAGTGGAACCTGAAGATGTCTCAATAAACCTGATTTGCAAATTGTATAATTTGCAAAAAACTAAAGCATAAAGCAAAATGTCAATCTCTGGAGCAACCATGGTGCCACTACCATAGAACTGAGAGAAGGCGAGGATTGCCCGTCCGTCTACATCTCTGATGATCCCGCCTCCCGCGTTGCCCTGGGACGACGCTGTGACTCCACAAATGTTGATTTTTAAACCCAAAATCGGAGGATGCCAAAGCCTACTCCCCCTATCCAAAGCACACGGATTAGGGGTAGGACCCTTTGCCCCATCACCTGACCTGTTGTGAGCCACCAAACAGATTTGTAAGTTTGTGGAGACCTTACAAATGATGTCATATGTATTTCTCACACCCTCATTGTAAATGATGCTATTCCTCTGTTTCCAGATCTCCCAAAGGCTGCTGGCGAAGATAAACATTCTGGAAATACCCGAGGACTGGCTAAAAGAAATATCCTTTAACCAAATCTCTGCCAGATGGTTCAAGGAATGGTAGTAGCTGGCCAGGTTGTACTCCTTCGCAAAGTTCTCCCAAACCTCCTTGGCCAGGTCACTATGGATGAACAGGTGGAAGAGAGACTCCTGCTGCGGGTTACCACAGCAAACACATCTAGAAGCTAAACCAAAACCCAACCTGGTCAGTTTGAGATCAACCGGTAGGCAATCTTGGCTTAGCCTCCAAAGGAAGGCACTAATATTCGGAGGTATGAACTTATTCCAGTAGTAAGCACTCCAAGCCGACACATCATAATAAGTTCTGATCAAAAGCCAGTAAGAGGAGGTAGAGAAATCACCTAGAGGAGAGAGATCCCAGCAAGGTCGGTCAGGAGTATTGCTCAACACCACCTCCTTCAGGGCATTTCTGGCCTGCTGTGGAAGGAGAGCCCTTACGTCTCTGTTGATACCATTCCTATCACAAAGCATGGGGGATTGAAGTACCTGCCGGATGGTGGGATTGCTACTGAACTCTGGTGGCCTTTGGATGACAAAGCCACACCAATTTGAGTCCCAGACACTGATGTCACCTCTCCCAACTAGCCAGATGCAATGTCTCGACACGGTGGTGAAGGTACGCAAGATGGATTTCCACAAAGTCGAGGCGTACCAGGGGGAGTGGTAGCCTTCCCTGTTAGGATCCCCATACTTGCTAATCATGAACTTTGCCCAAACAGATTGGCCGCCAATTAATGACCAGCACCTCTTCGCATGGAGAGCTTCCATAATCTGGCCGAGTGGTCTAATGCCAAGACCGCCTTCCGCTATAGGTCTGCAGATTTTGTGCCAGGCCACCCACTTCCTTCGATGACGATCATTGGAGTTCCACAAGAAGTCAGCCATGATCCTGTCCAAGGCCCGTAGATGCTTGTTTGGGACCCTGATAACTGATAGAGCATGGATTGGGAGAGCCGTGAGAACACTCTTGATTAGTGTAATCTTTCCCCCGAAGGACAGCAGCCTCCCTCGCCAACCTGTGAGTTTCTTCCTGAACCTCTCTTCTAGTTCCTTGAAATACTCAATTTTGGCTCTTCCTTTGAATAGGGGGACACCCAAATAGTTAATAGGCAGTCTTTCCCTCGGGAAACCTGTTCTGTGAGCGATGTATTCAGCCTGCTCTTGCACATTCTGTTTATAGGACATAATGAACGCTGATTTAGTGTTATTAATGACCTGCCCAGATATTGCACAGAACTCGTCCAGAGCTTGCATGAGGCAGTCCGTGCTCGCTCTCCCGCCATTGGTGAAGATGAGGCTATCGTCTGCGTAGAAGAGATGGTAAATAGTGAGGTTGTTCCTCCTTCCCTGATATTGCTTGATGAGACCCAGTTGATGAAGACGATTGATTCTTCTGCTCAACGCATCTTGGGCAATGATGAAGAGGGCGGGGGAGATAGGGTCTCCCTGTCTTAGGCCTTTGAACGACCGGAAGAAGCCACCGTTCTTGCGGTTGATGGAAACGGAGTACCAACAGTTGGATATGTTTCTGAATATGAGATCGATCCAGTTTGTACTAAAGCCGAACTGCCTTAAGACCGCCATAAGGAAGCTCCAGTTGACTCGATCATAAGCTTTGGACATGTCCAATTTAATGGCCACATTCCCTCCTTTGACATTGGAGTCAATATCGTCAATAAGCTCGTGAGCGATGCTGATATTCTCATGTATACACTTTCCTCTCACGAATCCAGATTGCTCCTGGGAGATGATGTTGGGGAGAACCACAGCCAATCGAACGGAGAGAAGCTTGGAGATGATCTTGTGCGAGATGTTACAAAGACTGATAGGTCTGAAGTCATTGCAACTCCTCGGCTTGTCTGCCTTAGGGATCAGGACAATATTCGCGGAGGAAATGCCTTGGGGGATCTGCATTCCCAGGAAGAAGTCAGTGATAGCCGCCATCAGGTCCTCTTTAATGATATCCCAGCAGTGGAGATAGAAATACCCCGTGAAACCATCAGGGCCCGGAGCACTCTTGGGGTTGAGCGAGGTGATCACCTCCAGAACCTCTCTGTCAGTGGGAAGCCTGATGAGTTGCTCATTCTGCTCTTCAGTGATCAGGGGAGGGATGCTCTCGATGAACAGCTCCGGATTGGAGACTGTGGACTGCTTGAAAAATTCAGTAAAATGGTTGATAGCCTTGCTGAGGACCTCATCATCCCCCATAATGCTCCCATTCTGGTCATACATTTTGGTGCTCCTAGTGGTTGATCTCTCTTTGATTATAGCGTGGTAGAAGGACGGGTTGCGGTCTCCTTCCTTGATCCACTTGATCCTAGCTTGGTCTTGTAGCATAAGTTCTTCGTGACCCAGCACCACCGTGAGTTGGTGTTTGGCATCTTCAAGATCTTTACAAGTAGTGTCCGTCCACTGTGCCCTCAGGTTGGTTTTGAGTGTGTCAATCTCTGATTGAAGAAGCTTTTGCTTGGACCGAAGGTCACCAAAAGTCTCCCAATTCCAGCTTCTGAGTTGTCTCCTTAATCTCTTCAGTTTACAGTGGAGAACATAGAGTGGTTGGCCAGAACATGGCTCAGTCCAGCACGCGGAGACGAAGGGGAGGAAGGAGTCATGGGTGCACCACATCCTAAGGAATTTGAATGGGGAAATAGTGTTGGGAGGAGGGGGGATGGAGATGAGAATGGGGCAGTGATCAGAGTGGAGACGAGTTAGGTGATGTACCTCAATTGCAGGCAGCTGAAGAAGAAAATTTGTATCGAAAAGAGCACGATCCAGACGCTCCCAGGTATTAGGTTGGTGTAGTAGGCCATTGCACCAAGTAAAATCCCCTCCTTTGTAACCCGCATCCAGCAGTCCCAAAGAACTGATAAAAGCAGTGAAGTCTCTAACTGCCGTTTGGTTGACTCCACACAGTCCCTGTTTCTCAGTATCCTTAGCTACCACATTGAAGTCCTCCACCAGGATCCAAGGAAGGTTGTTTGCTGAGGAGAAAGTAGAAAGAGAGTCCCAAAGTTCTCTCCTTTTGATAATGTTGCACTTGGCATAGATAACCGTCATAATGTATTTGATGTCTGGGATATTGCTTTGAATGAGGCAATTGATGAACTGATTGTGAGTCCCCAGGATTGCTAGGTCCACTTTGTGATTCCACATTAGCCAAATAAACTTGTTGTTATCCATTCCATGGAAGAAATTTTGCATATGAAGCTCCTGAGCCAGCTTTGCAATGTTGTCACCAGATATTTTTGGTTCAAGGATGCAGATGATGGAGGGGGAGAAATGGCGATTAAGAGATTTCAGATACACCCTAGTAGGTAGGTCTCTGATACCTCTAGCATTCCATATCAATGTTTTGTACATCTATATGGAGGGGGGGGGGATTTGGGGGGGGGGGGGGGAGTTTGGCTTTGGTAGGCCTGGATTTTGTAGGGGGGATTTGGTATGAGTGGTGGGAGTGTTGGTGGGGATGTTTTTCTTTTTGTGTGATGTACGGGCAGTGTCAGCTTTCGAGTATCCAGGATTAGGTTTACCTTTGGCTTTGGAGGAGAAGAGCTTGAGATCATACTGTGGCTTAGCAGGAACAACATGTTTACTCAATCTTTTATTGGAACCTCTAATAACTTCAGAAGCCAATGTCTCAGAGTTAGGGATCTGGGTGTTCTCCTCCTCTGAGAAACTGGAAGGAAGATTTGGGGCTTGCATCCCAAGAACATATTCCCCCTGATTATTGGAGATAGCTGCTGTGGTATCCTGAACCCAACCTGAAGATGAAGTACTGGTTCCTGGAAAGGGGGGGTTGAGTGTGAGAGTAGGAAACTTGGAGGTGGGGGGGGGGGACATCCGGTATCTGAAACTCTGAACCCAGGGCAGGGGTGAGGATATGGATAGAGGAGGGGGAGGGAGATATGTACTGGTATCCAGGAAACCTAATACACAGGTAAATTGAGTAACCGATACTCCCTTATTAGAGGCTTCAGGGACTGAGGTAATCTGAGACTGACTAGGGGGAGGGAGGCTCACCTGTATTGAACATGTTGCTTACTACAGATGGAGGGTTACCTCTAGATGCTGAGAGATTGGGGATGTGGTTGAGGTAGGGATATGTGGAGTTGTGGTTGTGGTTAAGAAAGCTGGAATTGGGGGAGGGGGTTGGGACATCCAGTAATTGCTCCTCAGAAGCTAGGCCTGAAGGTAAATTAGCCAAAATAGCAGATGGGGGAACTATGGTACTGGTATCCTGGATATCCAAGTTACAGGTAATATGAGTATCAGTTGCTCGAGTATCAGGTATCTCAGATAAGTTAGAAACCTGAACCTGAGAGAGGGAGGGGGGGTGGTCAACCTTGGATGACTGGGAAGTTTGGGTGGAGCTGTTGGGAAGAGAGGAGGACTGCTTGGTCTGCTGTGTGGAACAGGCAGACTGAGTATCAGAAACTGTAAGATTTTCTGATACGGGTTGAGTATCAGAAACAGTAAGGGTTTCTGATACTCGATTTGCCTGAGTCCCTGGGTCACTGCAAAACTGGAGTTGTGCCAAGGTGAGGGAAGTGGAAGGAGTGTGAATGGAGGTGTTTGATGTAGTATGAGCATGTAGGGTGCTTTGGTTCCTCCCAGAGGTAATTGAAGTGTGAGGAGGGGAGTGATTGTCCCGACTTTTCTGATTACCTTTAACCCGGGTAATGGCATTACCTGATACCTTGGATACCAGATGATTGGGTTTATTGTGGGCCTTGGTGGGAAGTTGGGGAGTGGGATGTGTGTGAGAGTGGGGTTTAGCAGTATTAGGCTTTGCCTGTTTGTTGGTGACTGAGGGGGAACTCTTGTTAAAATACTCATGTTGGCCTGATACTCTGATACTGTGAGTATCAGAACTAACCGAGCCAATAGCCTTTCTGTTAGGTTTGGTGGAGGTGTAATGGAATCCATGAGATGTTATAGGTGAAATGATGGATGGGTTAATATTTGTTATGATAGTAGGGCTAAATTCAGAAGCCTTGTGGTCACTCTGTGCAGTATCCCCCTCCAAACGAGACACTGATTCTCTAGTATCCTGCTGTTCTGATACTCTCTGTTCTTGCCTGCCCGGGTATTGAATATCAGACAATATGTTGAGGGACAGTGAGGTATTATGAGGAGGAGTAGGGATCAGGTTAGAGGGTTGTTGACTGTAGGTAGAGATGGGATTATCAGTGGGGGGCAGAGGGTCACAATGAGGCTGAGATACTGAAACAAGAGTATCAGAGTTATCTCTATAACTTGTTGCCTGTGTAACAGAATCTGTAGGTACTTGGGAAGGTATTGACTGTTGGGGGGGGCTGAGGGTTGTTAGAACTAGAAGGATTTGTAGAGGTGTTTAAGACCCTATTGAGAGTACCCCTAGATAGCCCTCCCCTAGATTTGGAACTCTCCACACTATTATCAAACCTAGTGTGTGAGTTAGGTTGAACTAAGGTATTTGGCTGTTCTACCTCTTGTGCAGTACCATCACCTGATCCTTCTTTTGAGGTAGCTTTCCTTTTTAGCCCAGGATGTTTCCTAAAGCAAGTTTTATCATCATGACCCAGAATTCTGCAGTGAAGGCAGTATAGGTTGTTTGATTCATAGTATATGGGTTGATAGTATTCTCCTTGGTCTCCATTAATGATACGAAGAGTAGATGGGGGGGGGGGTTTAGAGAGATCCATCTCCATACACACTCGTGCCACATTGGCTCTCATAAAACTCCGGGTCTCCTCCGCCATGAACATGAATTTCCCAAAAGAGTTAACCATTCGTTTAACTGCCGAGGGGACAAAAGTAATTAAGTTGGGATTGGGGAAATGAACCCATACCACTGCGATTGGTGATTCCTCCTTGGTACTGAAATCTGGAGTCCATCTAAGCACTTTGAACATGAACGAGTCAATTCTACGGTTGTCTTTGGTCCAGACTTTGATGTGATCCGCTTGGTTGGAGAGGTGTAGAATGAGATGCCTTGGGTCGAGGGGGACCAAGGAGTAGGCCTTGGAGGGACCCCAACCAGCCACATACTCCCTGACTCTAGCCAGCTTTGGGCACCCATTCGAGAACTTGAGAACCAGAGTGTGGTTGAACTGAGCTGTGATTGTCATCATCTCTTCATTAGAGAATGAGACAGTCACCTCCGCATTGTCTTCTGGGGTTGCTGTGGTGACTTCCTCGAGAGGGACATCCTGAATGAAGAGGGAGGGGGGGTGTAAGGCTGCTGAGTAGCTCACTTTTTGGGGTTGGGGAGTAAGAACGGGTTTGTTTATGGATAGAGGATTAGTAGGGGGATTAAGGGGCAGATTAAGGAGTGCTGATGTAATAGGAGGATTTGGTTTAGTGAAGTGATTAATGACCGGGTTAGTTAACAGAGAGTTAATGATGGGTGCAGTTGAGGTGACTTCCTGGTACTGAAGGGAGACAGGAGAATGCAGGGGTGGGCTTTTCCCAGAGGGAATGTCCGGGGGAGAGGGACTAAGGACCGTTGGGGATAGATTTTGGTGAGGTAGGGTGTTGGTGTGACCAGAGAGTACATAGGTTGGTGCAGTCAGAACACCTTGAGCCTTGTTCCCTGCAGTTTGAGGTACACTCGGCTGGACAGGGGGTGGGGGACCATTGGGTAATATTGGTGCACCGCAGCTAGAGACCTCTGGGGAGATCAAAGGATGGGGACCTGTGGTTATTACCTGATCCTTACAGCTAGGGACCACTGGGTTAGCCAGGGAAGTGGGGGACCATTGGGTCAAGGGAGGAGGAGTTTGTCCAGCGGGCTGGAGATCACCTGGAGGTGGAGGTTGCTGACCTCCCTGGGAGGATGGTGGTGGAGGAACGAACAGGGGTGAAAGGGTGGAGGGGACGAGTAATGATTCAGGGGAGGAGGTGGGGATTGAAGTCGAACTCAGGTGAAGTAGGGTGGTCAGTTGCTGATGTGGGGTGGTATCAGGGAGGAGTTTCCTCGATTCAGGTTGAACCAGTTTCTCAGTTCTTGAGGTAGCCTGAGAATGAGAGGTGGTTTGAGTATGTGATTCAGCCATTGATGTATCTAACCCTGGTGAGCTCCTCACCCAGAGAAAAGGTATGAACTGAGCCATGGAGGGAGATTGAGGAGGTTGTGGAGTGAGGGATGAAGAGAGGACCTCCCTCGAGTGCTGAGGGAGCTGGTTCTCAGGCAAGGAGGGAAGCTGAGAATTGAAATGACAGTGAGTAATGGGATGAAGGTGAGTAATGGTGTTAGCCAAGGTTTCTGATGAGGTTAAGGTAGAGGGAAGGGATGAAGCTGGGGTGGCTGTAGAGAGTGAGTGAACAACCCCTGAGGAGTTCCAATCCGGTGGCTGGTTTACTGTAAGTGAGGAATGCTGGACCTGAGTATTCAGTGAAGTCATGGCAGAAGTAGGCTCCGGTTCCTCCCTGGGAGGAGGAGAGCCTCCTTCCTGAGAACCCATCCTGAGAAACTAACCAGGGCCTGGGAACATGGAGGAGACTGAAGTCTGAGCTCGACTGAGAAGAAGACTTATTCCCTGAAGTAGGCCAGAGCTCGCCTGAGAAGACAACCCTGTCACTGAAGTCGACCAAAACCTCCCTGAGAGCTCGAAGGGGAATGCTGCCTGAACTCCCTGAGCTCGCCTGAGAAGCTGACTTGGACTCTGAAGTCTTCCCTGAGAACCCGGCTTGCTGGAGTGCAGTGGAGATTGACTTCCCCACCGTGAAGAAGCCTGAGAGGGAGTCGAGAGAGAGTGGAGGAGTACCTGGAGCAGTCTGGAGATGAAGAGCTCTCACCTGAGCAACCTCCGGCAGGGAGGAGGAGGCCTCAGGCCCGCCTGGGGGCTGAGGGAAACACTCAGGAGCTTCCTGAATTTGGGGAGCTTCTCTCTCCTAAAAACTGGAAACTGAAAAAGATCATATATATTACTGTATTACTAACATGCATTTTTATATTTATGACTTCCTATTTTTTATAAACTGCACGTGATCTTTAAAATGTCACAAAAAGATGTGTTTTAAGTGGTTAAAGAAAAGATTATTTTTTTAGTATTTATACTGATTCCTTGGAAAGTATATTATCGTATTTGCTCATATGTATTTTGAACAAAGTGTCCTCTGATGAAATCTTTATTTTTTTAGATTTATGTCTTCCTATTTTTTTTTTTCAGAAACTGCACATCACCCTTAGAATATCACAAAAATATTTTTTTAAAAGTGGTTAAAGTAAAGATTATTTTTTAGTATTTGTAGTGAATTGGAAAGTATATTATCATGCTTGCTCATATATATTTTGAACAAAGTATCCTCCGAAGTCCCACTTGTAAGTAGGGCAAGAACCAAGCTCGTGGACATAGTCCTGAACCCAAATCTTACATTTTTCTTCTACCATCTCGTTTGTCTATCTTGAGCTTCGAAAAGGTTTGTACGAGGTGAACTTCAGCTAAGCCTTCATCTAGGTTAGACAATATCAATCTTTTTTTTTTTTTTTAAAAGACTGAATTGTAACTTGATACCCTCAACTATTCCAGTTTTTGAACTTAATACTCTGAACTTTGATATGCATCAACTTTATACCATGAAAAAAAATAAAATTATTCCTGTCCATCCACATGTCTCCCCTCCCCCCGGCTGCCCCCCCTCCCGACTGTCCACACCCCTCTCTCATGTGCGTTGGCGTTGTCATTGCTGCGCACGGAGAGGAGGTGGGGGTGCAGTCGGGGTAGGGGGGTGGGGTACGGGGGTGGTGCAGTCATGGAGTGAGGGGGACAACAGGAGGGGGATGTAGGGGTGCAACACGGATGGGTTGGGTCGGACTTGAGCTCAAGACTAGGACACATGGTGCAGTCATGGGGTGAGAGGGGCAATAGGAATAGAGTGTACTAGTGCACATGGGTGCACATGTGATGTAGGAGTATATTTCTATTGGTCCACATGTGCATGGCTCATTTAGGAATATGAGCATTATGGTTCATATTTTGTTTACCATATATATATATATATATATATATATATATATATATATTCTCTCTCCAAGCCGAGTCGTGGGTATATAAGTCACCCAGCCGCCCGGAGGGGGGGGGGGGGGGTGAGGGGGAGATTTGAACCCAGAGCCTACCTGTAGGTGTACCCCCCGCACTACCACTAGACTAGTACCTTAGGAATATATATATATATATATATATATATATATATATATATATAGGCTCTAGCCTGATGGAGGAGCAGAGGCATGCGACCCGAGCAATCGAGTCCCAATGGGGGCAGATTCGGATTTATTTACCAATTGAGCTCCGACTCTTTCAATATACTAGTAAATGCACGGACGTTGAACGTAAAATAAAATTTTCTAACATTATTGTAAAATAATTTAAATATTTAAATATATTTTAATTATAATTTGTTATGGATCGATATATCTCTATTCTTTATAAAAAGTCTTGAAAATACTAGTCGTCTAAGCTGTACATATATTCTCATGTAATTAACAATTAAAAAAAAAAATACTATAGCCAAACATCTCTTTTAGCTCATATGGTTAAGGTATGAGACATTTTTCTTGGTTGGCCAAAGTTCGATTCTTGGCGTTGTTTATTACAGATTTAATTTTTTCCAACAATTTTTTTTTACATATTATTAATTTTTTAAATAAATTGTGTAGAATTTACAAACAACTTAGACGACTCACTTTTGAACCATTTTGAAACCTCATTATATATATATATATATATATATATATATATATATATATATATATATAATTCGATTTTGAACCGAAATTTAAAACCGAAACCGAATAAAAAAATTTAGTATTATCAAAACCGAACCTAAATAATTTCAAACCAAACCTAAACTCTTATATGGTTCATTTTTTTTGTCCAAAACCGAATAATGCTCACCCTACATCAGGTGACAACCGGACTGCCACTTCGGGTAAAAGACCTAAATCAGTGGCATCACTGTACGGTCTCAAGAAAAGTACTAAAAATTAAGCAGACAGCAAATAAAAACAATAGAAAAAACTGAAGGGTAAAGCACTTCTTTCATTTCTTCTTTAATTTGATAGGTCTATCAATACATGAAATAACTCTCATGTGGAAAGATACTCGTCTTGAAAATAAAATTGAGATCTACAGAGAAACCAATAGCCTACAGAAAAGAGGAGACGACAAAAAGGAGCGACGGGTACAAGGCTGCCTGAGAAATAAACTTTAATATGTTAACAAAAAAGATATCTACAGTAAACCTCATGAAAGAAGCTAATACTACTACGAAATTGTTCTACAAAGACGAGAATGTGTCAGCGAACCAAACACTCAGTCGCCGCATTTTGGTTGCCATTTCCCCAGTTTTACCAAAGTAGGATTCAGCATTCGATAACATTACTGAGGCATCATGTTTCACAGCCTCCAACGAGCGATAGTAGTTATTGTGAAGCCTCCTTTTGATGATATCAATGGACAATGGTACAGGAAACCTGTACAAAAAGAAGAAATAGCGTAAAAACAATAAAGACATTTACTCTTCTTACAAGGAAAAAATTCTGCAATCACAACTAAAACTTGGTCTGAAAACAGATGAGAAATTAAGTTTCAAAAGCAATAATCTACTGTTTGAGAAACTTGTTGATATCACCCTTGTTTACCATATCTGAAAATGTTGTCTTGTATCTGTGTTGTGTGCTCATCCTCTCCTATGTATGTATTCGTGCAACATAAGAGTATCATTCATGAAGGAGTATACATGCATGGACACAAATTTACCATTACCATCCTGGTTGCACCTGCCTTCGTTTCTGAAACCCCAACCACATAAAACTCAGCCTCTCTTCTTGCTCTCCCTTCTGCAATAGTGCAGAATCCTCAATGCTAGTTCAATGAATTGCTAAACCTACACGTCTTTCATGGCACTTTTCTATCCGCATCACACACGACATATAACAGCTATATTTGTAAGAGCTGCTATCAATTTCTAAAGCCATCCATGACATAGTTAAAGCACCAAGCTTCATCAAAATAACAATCTCAATCGCAACAGTACCACAATTCATCTTTATAATAATGTTTATTACCCTGAAGTATCCCTGAATCTCAATTTGCTAACCTAAACTATTTTTGTAGGTAAGAAAATACCCTGGACATTCAAAATTTTGCAACTTAATACCCTTCTCTACATTATCATCCAACTTAACGATCACGTGCACAACACATGACCAATATGGAGATTTTTGTCTTAGGAAAGCAAAAAATCCTAACCTTAGTTGTTGCCATCCCGCACCCAGCCTACCAGGTACTCCACACCCCACTTTGCCCCTACCACTCCAAGGCTTGGCTATTGTTTGCATTATCGGCCGATACTGATCCGATACGGATGATACCGCCATGGTTTGGCATGTCCCGATTCGATACCAACCGATGTCGCTACTGAACTGATACTGACATTGGGGATCTCTTTTCAGTCAATTCGGCAAAAAAAATTGAACGAAAAAGATCGATCAACAAGGGTGTAAAAACATACTAAACTTGTAAAACAATGTAAAAGAAGAAAACTTATCTATCGTAGGTAAACCAATCGGCAAATGCGACTATTATTTCATTCAATTTCAAAACTACTAAGAAACAACCCATAAAATACTTAAAATTATATCTAAATCTATAAAATATTTTTTTCTAAAATATTAATAATTATTTGCTTTCCGATACAAAAATCCGATACTCCAATCCGAAACAGCTGAAATGGCTGACATCAACAATACCAATACTCATAGGAACGGTCCGATACCGATTCCGATACTACAAACCTTGGGCTTGGCCTCGTGTGGTTCATGGAAGAAGGGGACTGGTTCTTCACCAATACAGAGAGGAAGGGGCCCTGGTTTCACACTAGATGGTAACAAACAAATTAGCAGCAGTGCTACAGACAAAAGACAGATAGAATAGCATATTGAAAGAGCAGGACCTTGCTATTTCACATGAGTATATATTATAGATACTATTGATCATGACTTTGTTATGGTGGAAGTTTTAGTATTGACCATGTTGGTTTTGATATTTGTTTCCTGAGTGGCAGCAGAAGTTGCCACAGACAGGGCCAGCCCTAGGGTAAGCCGGACAATACGTCGGACTTGGACAACCCCCCTCGTTAGGGCAACCCTCCAGATCTCCAAGTCTCCACCTCTCCGCCAATAGAGCTTCCGCGGTTCATGTCACGTCCCGACTCCGTAAAGTCGATAATCGTCTCCCGGACGTGATGCCATGCATGCCTAGGTTGCGCAACACACAAGGCAAAAACGTGTACTTTTGATAATTCATTTGAAACACAGAGTATAAGTCACATTGCAACAGAAATATTGAGACACATCATTTGAATAGGAAGAAACTTGCATTTTAATTCACAACTTGAAATATATTACATTGATATGAAGTACATTGCTTATGCCTTAACGGCTACATTGCTTGAAATAACAAAATGAACAAACAAGTTGCCATGAATAATACTTGTTGTCCCATACATTACACCATTCATATAGATTGTTACAAAATGCCTTCAAAATGAATTGGACTTTATCTATACTTCAAAATAGGAAGAGCTTCACGTTGTCTCTTCGATATTCAGCATCGGCCTAGTACTGTGCGCCCTATGCGTTTCCGACACCTGAGATGTTGGGTATCAGTACGCCTACTTGTACTGGTGAACGGGACGAGCCCACTCGTCTAAACCGACGCTGCTTATAAAAGGGACGCATGCATTGAATATTATCTTGCTATCAAGAACTAGAGTGAATTTGCAGTTCATATCATAGGCACATTTGAAAGCAGTAAATTGAATATATAACACACGCATTAGTGATAGCTTATTCACTCGACGCGTGTTCCTGCATTGAAACATATGATACTTACCGCCTGCACAAGACAATATATTAGCATGAGTACTATCTTATATGCGGTCATTGGTGATATTGAAGACACCATGATAGACTATTTTAAGGCATTTCGGTGAATCCTCCCAGTTGAGTTGCGAGCTCTCTGGAGGTCCCGCAATGCCCCGCACCTTAGCACGTTCCATAATTTTCTCGTAGGTCGATTCGGTTCCGGTGTCCAGGATACCGTTTCAAGAAAACATTAACCTTATGCACAAATTGTCCATGACCAAGCAAATGCTTGAACAGTTTATCTTTGATGCATATGCATGATACGAAGCAGATTTAAGCAATATTATTTATGAACTCATGAGCTGATTCAATATTTCTTCCAAGTCGTATGTTGTGATTTGGCAGACCCGTAGGCACCAAATATTCCGAGGCACCATGCCAAAATCGATGTTTCTAGTATCGCATTCTTTTCAACAGTTTCATGGTTCAAACCACAAATGCCGGCTCCGCGTACGAAGCTCAAGTTATAGGTCGCGTGCATAGATGCGCTCGACGATTACAGTTATCTCATGTTCTATTCCTTAGTGGTAAGCATGCATTGTGGCTAACATTTATATATATTTACATTCAACCGGGTATCGTCGATATGAACATATTCGAGACAAAGTATTTGTTTACGCGACCGAGTAGAGGAGAAGGGACCGAACCACCCACTGATTAGAGAATGTGTCGAGGTAAGGAGACTCGCTTCGCTACGATCAAACGTCAACTACGCGCGTTCCTGCAATTACACCAGCATCGTGATAGAATCCGTTACCAATTTGTCCTAGCGAATTCCTTAGAAAACGAAAGCAGACGACGCGAAAACACTTCATCCAAAACCTCGCAATGAAAACGTTCAAGAAAAGCAACAGCCGACTAATTCCGTCGAAGGGACTCTTATATGGAGCTCACTCGCCGAGACACAGTCCGCTGCATCTAGGACTTATTCCAACAGAAGCCAAACCATGAGTTGGAATGATTCTCGTTTATTCATCCGCTATAATTTAATGCCGAAAGGGTCATTTTATATTAAGTTCAATTTTTTTGAGTAAGACTAGCCACAAGCCCGTTACGTAGTGCGTCGTCCGGTCGGATCGGGGATGGGGCACTACATAATATATCACCAAGAAAATGTTTCGTCCTAAAACTTAAGAACAAGGGTCCTACCTCCGATTCGACGAATAATGAAGGATACTTCTCCTTCATCTCCGCCTCTATCTCCTATGTCGATTCCTCGACTGAATGGTTCCGCCACTGCACGCGAACAAAAGCACCTAACGGTTTCGCAGAACCTTCTCCTTGTCCAAAATTTGCAGGTTCCTCCGAGTATGACTAGTCTGCGCTGTCACGCCCCGATTTTCGCTAAATCGATAATCGTCCCCCGGACGTGATGCCGTGCGAGCGTAAGGCGTGCCCGCATAAGGCCTAGGCATAATGATATACTTTAGAAACATATGCAACAGAGTACCCAACTGAGATATCACACATTGGAATGTAGAAAAGTTCTCTTTATTGATAATGAACATCTTGTTACAGACTATTGACTCAAAAGTAAAAAAGATGTTGCACGGGCTTACACCATGGACGCAAAATGAGATAGTTGATCCATACATTACATCCCTTACTAATATTTCAAAAGAGCAAATCACCTTGGGTGCGTGTTAGCACCATCGCCTTGGAGCTTCAAAAGGGTATATGCGCGCTCCTTGAGATTTTGTACTTTGCGATTCAAAAAGTCACGAACACGAACGCAAATCAGATTGGTGAAAAGTTTAGGGGGGGAGCTTCAGCTCCTCGTCGCATCGTCTTGGCTCGAGGAATCTGCTGCAACGAGGGTCAGTACTTCGAAAAGTACCGGTGAGGGCGAGCTAATCCAACTCACCAAATCGACACAGTATTTATATGAACATGCAACATTATCATTTTGTAATATTTCTATCTTGCCCTAGATCAAGTTACAAGCAATTTATAGAAGTAAATGACATAATAAAATGTGCCACCGTTCGATGACTTTTTACCTGCGTCGTTCAGATACCACCTGTACACAACTTACCATGACCTTCCTTACCACGAAGACATAGTTAGATTGCACAGTTTAAATATACATAAGGATCACTGTCTTGACTAGCCATCATAGACTATAGTCTGGGTAGGCGGCAATGCTTGCAGCGCAGGTAGTAAGCCCCGCTACAAATTTTCGTCCCACCCGTGCTAAGTTGCTAGCACGACTAATTGTTGTTCCGCCCGGGACGAATCAGCCCCGGTGCCCCGGCGACCGTTCGCATGAACCATATACCTTGTGCATAAGTTGTCCATGGCCATTGACGATATAAATACTAAGTTAACATACGAAACATTTCAAAACATCAACATGAACATAACTACTTTAGCACAGTGCGATGGCATAGTCTAATAGCTGATATGATCAAATCACAAGTTATGTACTACCCATTGAACAGTTATAGATGAATAAGTTCTAGCTACAACTGAACACAAAATAGATACATGTATAGCGAATAAGCACGCAACAATATGACCGTATAGGAATTTTATGTGACAAGCATTAAGTGTTTCAAGTCTACTTCTTTTTATCTTGACTCAATTTTATTATTTTGGTATCGTTGATCGGAATGCACAAACGAGTCAGATTATTAGGAATAAAGACTTGGAAGAAGGGCGCAAATCGGAAGTAAGGCCACTCACTTAGTTGGTGAATCAGGAGAGAGAAAGGGGAGATCTTTAAGACTCCGCTTGCGCGTCGCCTACGCGATCACCTGCACGAACCAACAGATGATCAATATCTCCTGCCTCGGTCTCCAAGGGTTCGATATGAAATGTGAAATTCAAAGAATGAAGACAATGAAATCCATCGAAACGTTCACGAAAATGCAAGTCACAAAACCAACAAGAATGCAACTAAGCGGCATCGAAAACGGGCAAAAAAACCAGCGCAACGGAAAGACCCCTCTCAACTCTGTCACCGAGTCCTTCCTTGCATCCACTGAATGTCGGACCTGATTCCGAAGAAACCAATCCATAACGAGGAAAGGATCTTCATTCAATCTGTCCCGATCGAACGATACCAAGTATTTCTTAGCCGCGCTCCATGAATAGGGGGAACGGGGCACATCTTAACCAACTAATAATAAGTTTCGTCCTCAAAAATTAGGAATATAACCTACCCCTAAGAAATAATGAGGGAAAATTTTCCTTCATGTCCGATTCGAGTTCCCAGGTCGACTCCTCGACCACGTGGTTCCGCCAAAGAACGCGCACAAGCGAGACTGCACGATTCCGTAACTTCTTCTCTTTCCAATCCAAGATCTTAACGGGCTCTTCGACGTACGACAAGTCTACATGTAGGTCCAGCTGACCAAAATCTACCACGTGGTTCGGATCATGCACATACTTCCTAAGTTGTGACACATGAAAAATATCATGCACGTCTGACAGGGCTGGTGGTAATGCAATTTGATAGGCAACTGCAGTGACTCGCTTGAGGACTTCGAACGGACCAACGAATCTCGGACTTAACTTCCCCTTTACTCCGAATATCATAACTTCTCGCATGGGCGAGATCTTCAAAAATACATGGTCACCTTCGAAGAACTCAAGGGGTCGACGACGAATGTCGGCATAACTCTTCTGTCGGCTTTGTGCTACTTTTAGTCGCTCTAGGATCAACCGAACATTTTGGGCTGTTTGTTCAACTAGTTTCGGCCCAAGGATTTGCCGCTCCCCAACTTCATCCCAGCAGATCAGTGACCTACACTTCCGCCCATACAAAGCCTCGTACGGAGCCATTTGGATGCTGGACTGATAACTGTTGTATGCAAATTCGGCCAACAGTAGGTAGACGTCCCAACTTGACTTTGAATCGATTGCACAGACGCATCATGTCTTCGAGTACCTGATTCACTCGCTCGGTTTGGCCATCGGTTTGAGAATGGTAGGCTGAGATAAACTTCAACTTGGTCCCCATCGCTAACTGAAGGCTCTCCCAGAAACTTGATAGGAATCGTCCGTCCCGATCTGACACTATAGAAACCGACAGTCCGTCCAGCCGAACTATCTCATCAAGGTAGGTCTGGACGAGGCGATCGATGCTCCAAGTAACTTTAATGGCAATGAAGTAAGCTGACCTGGTTAACCGGTCGACGATGACCCAGACTGCGTCATTCCCCCGTTGCGTCTTTGGCAAGCCAATAATGAAGTCCATGCTTATGTGCTCCCATTTTTATTCCGGAATAGCAAGATTTTGCATATCTCTGTCCAGTCTCTGATGTTCTGCTTTCACCCTCTGACATGTTATGCATTGCTACACGAAGTGTGCCACATCTCTCTTCATGTCGTGCCATCAGAAAACAGAGCGAAGGTCTTTATACATCTTCGTGCTCCCGGATTAAACTGTGTAGGCTGCATAGTGAGCGTCCGCAAGGATCTCCTTTCTGAGTTCTGCGTCGTTGGGGACGCATAGCCTTCACTCGCAATACTCCATTCTCATCTACTGCAAAGTCCTTCGCCTTCCCCACTAGAATCTGCTCACGCATTTTCCTTAGGAATGGGTCGTCCCTCTGAGTAGATGTGACTCTCTCTAACAGGTTGGGTACAAAATGCATCTTAGCAACTCGCGCGCCGCGGTATCGAATTCGGAGTTCAATGCTCATTTCCTCAAGGTCTCTTTGTAACCTGCGATCAACGGACAGGGATCCCGCAAATACTCGACTCAACGCATCCGCTACAACATTTCCTTTGCCAGGTGTGTAGTCGATCGTCAAGTCATAGTCTTTGATCAATTCTAGCCAACGTCGTTGTCGTAGGTTAAGGCCCGTTTGGGTGAATAGGTACTTCAAACTTTTGTGATCAGTGTAAATTCGGCAAGCCACTCCATAGAGGTAGTGTCGCCACAATTTTAGCGAGAACACAATTGTCGCTAGTTCCAGGTCATGCGTAGTATAATTTTTCTCGTACTTTTTCAGTTGTCTGGATGTGTAGGCTATCATCATATCCTGCTGCATGAGTACACACCCCAAGCCCTGCCCTGACGCGTCGCTGAATATTTGGAATCCCGAGGTCTCGTCTGGTATTGGTAGTGCAAGTAGCGGAGCGGAGATGAGGCGTTGCTTTAACTCTTCAAACGAGGCTTCGCAGTCGGCGGACCACTCGAATACGACTCCCTTCTGTGTGAGGCGAGTCAGAGGTGATGCTAACTTGGAAAAGTCTTTCACGAAACACCTGTAGTAGCCCGCTAGCCCGAGGAAGCTTCGAATCTCACTGACGGATGCATGCCGCTTCCACTCGACGATGGCTTCAACTTTATTTGGATCGACTGAAATGCCTCCCGCAGAAATGATGTGCCCGAGGAAAGATACACTGCTCAGCCAGAACTCGCACTTACTCAGTTTTGCGTATAGTTTGTTGTCCCGAAGAGTCTGTAGCACAGTCCGCAAGTGCTCTGCATGTTCCTCTATATTCTTCGAGTACACCAAGATATCATCTATGAACACCACTACAAACTTGTCGAGATATGGCCGGAACACGATACATTAAGTCCATAAAGGCGGCAGGGGCATTGGTCAGTCCGAATGGCATTACCAAAAACTTATAGTGGTTGTAGCGAGTGCGAAAGGCTGACTTCGGCACGTCGTCCGGCTTAATCTTGAGCTGATGGTAACCCAAACAAAGATCAATTTTTGAAAATACCGTCACACCTTGTAGTTGATCAAAGAGGTCATCGATCCTGGGAAGGGAGTACTTGTTTCGAACAGTGGTCTTATTCAATTCACGATAGTCGATGCAGAGCCGCATCATCTTTTTTTTTCACAAACAATACAGGCGTGACCCACGGAGACACGCTAGGACGAATATACCCATGATCTAACAAATCTTGTAACTGGACCTTTAACTCCTTTAGTTCTGTCGGGGCCATTCGATACGGAGCTTTGGAAATCGACCAAGTCTCTGAAAATGTATTAATAGTGAACTCTATCTCCCGGTCGGACGGCATGCCGGACAACTCATCTGGAAACACATCAGGAAAATCCGCCACAACGGAAGTAGACTCTACATTTGCGCAATCTCGTTGTGTCTCGAACGGACGCCAAGCACCCTTCACAGCCGGAATGTATCATCCGCCGAGCAGACATTGCAGAGATCACCATGCAGGCATTCGGCACTCTCGACGGTGGACTGCACGCATAGAAAAATTTGATCTCACCATGTTAGACGAAACACGACTTTCTTTTCCGCACAATCAATGGTAGCCGAGCAAGCGCCGAGCCAATCCATCCCCAAAATGATGTAGTCCCTGATATCTAAGACTATCACATCAAGTGATAATTTTCTTCCTCCGATGCAAATGTTACCTTCACGACAAAGTGAGCCGGCAAATCCACGTCCGATGGAGTACTGACGCTAAGGTTTAGGCATAGCGGTGTCATAGGAAATGTGTTCTCGGCGGCAAAATCCGCCGGAATGAAACTATGTGTGGCACCAGAATCAAACAATATTCGAGCAGGTACATTATTGAAAAGTAATATACCTGACACCACCGTGTTTGATGCGAACGCCTCTTCCCAAGTCAGAGCATAGACCCGGCCTTGAGCGTTATGTGGTGCCGTCTGGTTCGCTCGAGGTGCTTGACCCTGATTCTGAGGCGGACGATGTTGTTGTTGTGGATGGCGCGGAGGGGGATCGTTGGGGCGATCCCGACAATCGCGAGCAACGTGGCCAAACTTACCCTAAACGAAACATCCTCCTTTTCGAATACGACAGTCGTTGATATGGTGCCCTGGCCTGTGGCAGTAGGCACAAGGTGTGGTGCCCCGTTCCTCCTATTCGAGGAGTACGGCTAAGAAATACAAGACGGTATCGTTCGATCGGGATAGATTGAAACAAGAACTCGTCCTCGTTATGGATTTGTTTCTTCGGAATCGATTCCCATATTCAGTAGACCGTGCCTCCGGGATCGAATTAGCGGCAGAGTCAGGAGGGACCTCTCCGCTGCATCTTTGTTGTCTCAGATTTCGATGTCGTTTGTTGCTTTCGTGCTTTGAGTTGGTTTTCGGATTTGCTTGAGATTTCTTGAACGGTTCGATAAATTTTATTGTTTTCGTTCATTGAACTACACTTCAGTTCCGAGATTGGAAAGAGTGGAAGAGGTATTGATCAAGCTGTTCGTGATGCAGGTGAACGAGCAGTAGGCGGCTTACGAGCGGAGTCTTAAAGCGCCTCTTTCCTTCTCCCTACCAACCAACTAAGTGAGTGGCTACCATCCCGATTAGCTAGCCCTGCTTCCAAGTCTTCACACCTAAAAATCTTGCATTCTTGTTTGCCCCGATCAGACGATACCAAGTAATAACTAAAAGATGTCAAGATAAAAAGGGAATAGACTTGGATCATTATGCTTGTCATTCAACTTGGGAACGATTACTTATACTGCATGCTTGTTCGTTTGGAATGTTCATCGTATGCTTTAAATTTAGTTAGAATGCATATTCTTCTATATTTGTGCTAAGTATGGATCATATCTTGTATGTGAATAATTGTTCAGGGAGGCTATGCAAAAAATAAATCATGCAATACTGTTTGTCTTGTACTCGTATTGCCTCAACTGCATGAATTGTTAACTTAATAAACGTGTTCGATCACGGACAACTTGTGCACAAGGTCTTAGTTCTGCGGACGGTCGCTGGGGCACTGGCACCGATCCGATCTGGGCAGAACTCGTGTATAGTCATCGTGTACGGGACAGGATGGCTTGCAGCGCATCGTGTACTCTCGTTGCATGCTATCCTTGTCCTGGACTAGTCCATTATGGCATCAAGACAGTGATCCCCGTGTATATTTAAACTTGTTGCAAGCTAACTTGTGTCTTCGTGGCAGGGAAGGCATGGTAAGTATTGTGCAGGTGGTTCAGACAGACAGATAAAAGTCACCGAACGGTGGCAAGTTCATTTCAGTAAATTCTATATGTTGCTTACTTGTAGAATAAACTAAGGCAAGATAGAAAGACCACAAATAATATGCATGCTTCATTAAAACGTGTTGATTGGTATAGTTGGGTTAGCTCGCCTTCACCAGTACATTTCGATGTACTGACCCTCGTTGAAACAGGTTCCCCGCATTAAGGAGAACCGAGCGAGGAGCCGAAGTAGTCTTCCCGATCCAGTCCAGCTGTAGGAGCATCCTGATCGCGCCGCATTTTGAAGTACTTGAAGAAGGAGCTTGCAACTCAATACGCGATGCAGCTCCGAGGGAAGGCCGTCATCCAGCCCGGAGGTCTTTATCATTTTGAAGTTTAGTAAAGGGATGTAATGTACAGGACTGTCATCTCATTTTGTGTCAACACTTTTGTAAGCCCGTGCGGCAAATTAGTTGACTAGTTCAAGAGTTTGTAATAGATGTTCATTACAAATAAAGAGAACTTTTCCATCTTCAACTTGTTTTTCAATTTATCTGCGTACTCTGAATATGTGCTCGTTATGCAAAATACTCTAGTCTTGTGCGGGCGCAACTCCAGGCCCGCACGGCGATCACGCCTGGGGGACGCCCCTACGATTCCACAGAATCGAGGCGTGACAAGGTGGCCCTTGGTTCTTCCCTAGATCATGGTCCTGAGAGCCGTCGTTATTGTGGCGCTTATGTGCATTGTTACCACCTGTGTTGTTAGAGCGCTTGTGATAGAAATTTTGCACAGCGCCGGTGCGAACTGGGGAGTACTGCGACTTAAGGGAGAGGGCGTGGTTTAGAGACTCGCATGGTACGGTACTGAGGGACGACGACGTGGGCACGAATATAAGGTCGCAGTCCTATTTCAAATCTTCGAGCTCGACTTTCGGCTTCACAGATATGAGACTTAGCAAATTTTACAAGCCTGTTGAATTATGCGACGTACTGTCGCACTGTCATATTTTTTTGTTGAAGATGTGTAAATTGGTCTTCCTTCTCGCGACGGACGGCGAGTGGAAGGTACTCTTCGAAGGCTTTACGGAACACGGACCAAGAGATAAGTCTTGTCATCTTCTCTCATGATAGCTTGTTTGTGCACACCCCACCAATCATGTACATTTAAACGGAGCTGAAGCTGAACGCAAACAACTCTCTTCGTCTCATCCATGCGAAGCACTTCAAAGTGGTCCTCTAGCTCAACCAGCCAATCCAACGTCACGGAGGGGTCCTCAGTCCCTTTGAAGGTAGCATGACACATTTTCTTAAACTCTGATATTTGAAGGATGGAACCCTTCGCGTCTGAGGACAGAGGTTCTTGAGAGCCCTGAAGTCCCGCGATCTCGGCTACAACTGGCAGTGTCACGGCAGTCGTTGATGCAGAATGATTGTTGGCGACGAACGTCGTCACAATCGTTTACAAGGTATCAATTTGCTTTTGTTGTGCCTCGGCCTGTGTCCGCTGCGCCTGAAATTGAGCCTCAATCTGGAACTCGAACTGGCTTTGACGTAGTTCCGCCTACCTCTGCTACGTTTCCATCAAGCGCATCATCCGTTCGAACGGATCAATAGAGGGCGCGGCTGGTTGACTTCCCGAGCTGCCCGAAGTACCGGAACTGCTCTCTTGCACCTGCGCCACTACCTGCGCTTGTGCGTCCGGCTCTGAGGCCGTTCCTTGAAAGAAAAGTAACTTACATCAGTCTCAAAACATATTATGGACTCACTGTATGGAACGCATCTCATTTTGGCTAAGCGAATTCAAGAGTTCAACTAGGAGGGACAGGGTCATTTCAAGAAAACTCTTTTGACACAGTATTTATATGAACATACAACATTATCATTATGTAGTCTTTCTATCTTGTCCTAGATCAAGTTACAAGCAATTCATAGAAGTAAATGACATAATAAAATGTGCCACCGTTCGGTGACTTTTTACCTGCGCCGTTCAGATACCACATGTACACAACTTGTCACGACCCGATTCCGTGGAATCGTTGGGGCATCCCCCGAATCGTGACCGCCGTGCGGGCCTGGGGTTGCGCCCGCACAAGGCTTTAATGTTTTGCATAATGAGCACATATTCAGAGTACGCAGATAAATTGAAACACAGATTTGAAACATGGACAAGTTCTCTTTATTGATAATGAACATCTATTACAAACTCTTGAACGAGTCAGCTAATTTGCCGCACGGGCTTACAAAAGTGTTGACTCAAAATGAGATAGCAGTCCTGTATATTACATCCCTTTACTAAACTTCAAAATGATATAGACCTCCGGGCTGGAGGACGGCTTTGCCACGAAGCTGCATTGTGTATATAGAGTTGCAAGCTTCTTCCTTCAAAATGCTTCAAGGGAGCGCGATCAGGATGCGCCTACAGCTGGACTGGATTCGGGAAGACGACTTCGACTCCTCGCTCGGTTCGCCTTGGTGCGGGGAACATGTTTCAACGAGGGTCAGCATGTCGAAACATACTGGTGAAAGCGAGCTAACCGAACTATACCAATCAACACGTTGTTTTAATGAAGCATGCATATTACTGTGGGTTTCTATCTTGCCTTAGTTCATTTACAAGTAAGCAGCATATAGAATTTACTGAAATGAACTTGCCACCGTTCGATGGCTTTTTACCTGTCCGTCTGAACCACCTGCACAATACTTACCATGCCTTCCCTGCCACGAAAACACAAGTTAGTTTGCAACAGGTTTAAATATACAAGGGATCACTGGCGGGATGCCATAATGGACGGGGCATAGTACATGAATGAAATAACAAGTAACGCAATGAACAGGGACGTCACAAGTCATTCCATCTGATTCAGGCGACTATTCAGGAGTTCCGTCCGGATCGGATCGGTGCCAGTGCCCCAGCGACCGTCCGCAGGAACTAAGACCTTGTGCACAAGTTGTCCGTGATCAACGTAATACACTAAGTTAGCAGTCGAGGCAATTCAGGGCAATATCAGGCACAGGACAGTAACAAGGCGAGATCTACTTTTGCATAGTCTCCCTGTTCAGATTATTGCATTCAAGATAAGTTCCGCTCATAGCATAATTTAAAGAAGAGTATGCATTCTAACTTGTATTTATGCATATGATGAACATTCCAAACGAACAAGCATGCAAATAAGTAACCGTTCACAAGTTTGATTGACAAGCAATATTATCCAAGTCTATTCTCTTTTTATCTTGGTATCTTTTATTATTACTGGTATCGTCTGATCGGGGCAACAAGAATGCAAGAGTTTTTGGTGTGAGGACTTGGAAGCAGGGCTAGCTAATCGGGATGGTAGCCACTCACTTAGATGGTTGGAAGGAAGAAGGAAGAAGGAAAGAGGCACTTCACGACTCCGCTCGCAAGCCGCCTACTGCTCGTTCACCTGCATCACGAACAGCTCGATCAATACCTCTTCCACTCTTTCCAATCTCGGAATTGAAGTGCAGTGCAATGAACGCAAACAATGAAATCTATCGAAACCGTTCAAGGAAAACAAGCAAATCCGAAAACCAACTCAAAGTACAAAAGCAACAAGCGACATCGAAATCTGAGGCAACAAAGATAAAAGCGGAGAGGTCCCTCCTGACTCTGCCGCTAAGTCGATCCCGGGGGCACGGTCCACTGAATATGGGAATCGATTCCGAAGAAACAAATCCATAACGAGGACGAGTTCTTGTTTTAATCTATCCCGATCGAACGATACCATCTTGTGTTTCTTAGCCGCGCTCCCCGCACCGGGGGAACGGGGCGCTACATCCTACCCAACTAATTGGAAGTTTCGTCCTCGAAACTTAGGAATTGAACCTACAGTCAGGGAACATTATGCTGAGGACGGCGATCCGGGAGGGGACAAGCATCGACCTGATGGTTGGGATCACCGCAACGGAGGCATGTCCCCAGCTTGCGACGGCAATTGTTGGCTGTATGCCCCGACTTGTTGCAGTAATGGCAAATTGGCCTCCGATTCTCTTTGGCAAAGCCGTCCTCCAGCCTGGAGGTCCTTATCGTTTTGAAGTTTATAAAGGGATGTAATGTACATGACTGCTATCTCATTTTGAGTCAACTCTTTTGTAAGCCCGTGCGGCATATTAGCTAACTCGTTCAGGAGTTTGTAATAGATGTTCATTATCAATAAAGAGAACTTTTCCATGTTTCAAATCTGTGTTTCAATTTATCTGCGTACTCTGAATATGTGCTTGCTATGCAAATCATTAAAGCCTTGTGCGGGCGCAACCCCAGGCCCGCACGGCGGTCACGATTCGGGGGACGCCTCAACGATTCTACGGGATCGGGTCGTGACAGCTACAAACTCCTGCCTCACCCGTGCTAAGTTGCTAGCACGGATAATTGTTGTTCCGTCCGGGACGAATCGGCCTCGGTGCCCCGACGACCGTTCGCAGGAACCATCTACCTTGTGCAAAAGTTGTCCATGACCATTGACGATCTAAACACTAAGTTAACATACGAAGCATTTCAAGACATCAACATGAACATAACTACTTTAGCACAGTGCGATGACATAGTCTACTAGCTGATATGATCAAACCACAAGTTATGTACTACCCATTGAACAGTTATAGATAAATAAGTTCTAGCTACAACTGAACAAAAAATAGATACATGTATAGCGGATAAGAACGCAACAATATGATCGTATAGGAATTTTATGTGACAAGCATTAAGTGTTTTAAGTCTACTTCTTTTTATCTTGACTCAATTTTATTATTTTGGTATCGTTGATCAGAACGCACAAACGAGTCAGATTATTAGGAATGAAGACTTGGAAGAAGGGCGCAAATCGGAAGTAAGGCCACTCACTTAGTTGTGAATCGGGGGAGAGAGGGGAGACCTTCAAGACTCCGCTTGCGCATCGCCTACGCGATCACCTCCACGCACCAACGGATGATCAATATCCCCTGCCTCGGTCTCCAAGGGTTCGATACGAAATACGAAATTCAAAGAAGGAAGATAATGAAATCCATCGAAATCGTTTAAGAAAATGCAAGTCACAAATCCAATAAGAAAGCAACCAAGCGGCATCGAAAACAAGCAAAGAAACCAACGCAACGGAAAGGCCCCTCTCGACTCTGCCGCCGAGTCCTTCCTTGAGACACGATCCGCTGAATGTGGGACCTGATTTCGAAGAAACCAATCCATAACGAGGAAATGATCTTGATCCAATATGTCTTGATCGAACGATACCAAGTATTTCTTAGCCGCGCTCCCCGAATAGGAGGAATGGGGCACTATATGCGCTCAGCACCAGTTGATCGAAGTTAAGTACGTGACTTGGGTCATGCATGTACTTCCGAAGTTGAAAAACGTGGAAGACATCGTGCACATCCGCTAAGACCGGTGGTAGTGCAATCCGATAAGCTACCGCTGCCACTCTCTCGAGAATCTCAAAGGGACCAACAAATCTTGGACTTAGCTTGCCTTTGACCCCGAACTGCATTACGCCTCGCATCGGGGTTACTTTCAAGAATACGTGGTCCCCACCATGAATTATAATAGTCGTCGATGGGTATCTGCATAACTCTTCGGTCGACTATGCGCAATGCGAAGTTTGTCTCGAAACATGCAGACCTTATCGACGGACTGCTAAACTAGTTCCGGTCCGAGTACCTGTCGCTTACCGACTTCTTCCCAGCAAATCGGTAATCGACACTTCCTTCGGTACAATGCTTCATATGATGACATCTGAATGCTCGACTGGTAACTATTGTTATACGCAAATTCCGCTAACGGCAAGTGCGTGTCCCAACTAATTTTCAAGTATTGCACACAGCCGCAACATATCTTCAAGTATTTGGTTTACCCTCTCTGTCTGGCTATCAGTTTGAGGATGATAAGCGGTGCTGAAATTTAGCTTTGTTCCCATTGCTAATTGTAGGCTCGTCCAAAAACGCGACAATAATCGTTTGTCTCTGTTCGAAACTATCGAGACGGGCACTCCGTGGAGGCGAACAATCTCGTCAATGTAAATCTACACTAATCGATCGAGGCTCCATATAACTTTGATTGCGATGAAATGAACCTACTTGGTCAATCTATCAACAACGAGCCAAATTGCATCATTTCTCCACGTCTTCGGAAAACCGACTATAAAGTCCATTGCGATGTTGTCCCACTTCCACTCGGGAATGACGAGGTTCTGCAGCTCCCCGCCTGGTCGTTGGTGTTCGGCCTTTACTTGTTGACAAGCTATACACTGTGACACAAAGGTTGCAGCATCCCGTTTCATGCCGTGCCACCAAAAAGTTTTGCGCAAGTCCTTATACATCTTGGTGCTCCCCGGATGTAAGGAATACTTCGCATAGTGGGCTCCTGACATTATTTCTCTTCTGTGTTCAAGATCGTTAAGAACACAATATTTCCATTACTTGCAACGTTCCACCCTCGTCTTCCGCGAAGTCGGTCGCCTTTCCTGTCGAAATCAACTCGTGCATCTTCCTCAGGAATAGGTCGCCCTTCTAAGCGGACTTTTATCTTTTTCCGTAAACTCGGTTCAAGTTGTAGTTGAGACAGCTGTGCCCTTGGCCTTGACTTCTGAGTTCGATGTCCATTCCCTCTAGATCTCGTAGTACTCGGCAGTCTATTGATAGTGAACCCGCGAACTTCCGACTCAAAGCGTCCACTACCATATTTTCTTTGCCTGGCGTGTAAGCAATCGTCAAGTTATAGTCCTTTATGAGTTCTAACCAACGTCTCTGCCACAAGTTCAATTCCCGTTAGATGAAAAAGTACTTAAGGCTCTTGTGATCCGTGTAGATTTTGCAAACGATACCAAAGAGGTAGTGTCGCCATAATTTCAGCACGAACACAATTGCCGCCAGTTCTAGTTCATGCGTTGGGTGATTCTTCTCGTGCGGCTTCAACTGTCTTGAAGAGTAAGAGATCACCTTATCCCGTTGCATAAGAACGCACCCTAAGCCGAGCCCCGATGCATCGCTGTAAATCTGAAACCCTTCAGGCCCTTCCGGAAGCACAAGGATCGGAGCTGAGACGTTTCTTTAACTCCTAGAAGCTAGTTTCACAGTCGCCGCTCCATACGAATGTGAGTCCCTTCTGGATGAGACGAGTCAGAGGCGATGCCACTCTCGAAAAGTTCATTACAAACTTGCGGTAATAGCCAGCCAAACCTAGGAAACTTCGAATCTCGCTTGCCGACGCAAGCTGCCTCCAGTCTACTATCGCTTCAATTTTCTTTGGGTCAACCAAGACGCCTTCTGCTGAGAAAACGTGTCCAAGGAAAGACACGCTACTCATCCAGAATTCGCACTTAGTTTGGCAAACAACTAGTGCTCTCGCAAGGTTTGTAGCACGATCTTCAAGTGTCCCACGTGCTCTTCCCTGCTCCTTGAATATATAAGGATATCGTCGATGAACACGACCACGAATTTGTCGATGAAGGGTTGGAAGACTCTGTTCATCATATCCATGAATGCGGCCGGAGCGTTCGTCAAACAGAACGACATCACTAGAAATTCTTAATGCACGTATCTGGTTCGAAACGCTGACTTCGTCACATCCTCAGGCTTAATCTTCAGTTGGTGATAGCCCACCGAAGATCAATCTTCGAGAACATTGTTGCTCCCTGAAGTTGATCGAACAGGTCGTCTATCCGAGGCAAAGGATATTGATTTCGCACGGTCGCCTTGTTTAGTTCCCGATAGTCGATGCATAGCCGCATTAATCCGTCCTTTTTCACGAACGGTACCAGAGCGTCCCATGGAGAAACGCTCGGACGGATGTAGCCTCGATCTAACAATTCTTGCAACTGTACTTTGAGTTCTTTAAGTTCTGCTGGCGCCATTCTATACGGTGCCTTTGATATCGGTCGAGTATCCGGAAAAGTGTCGATCGTGAACTTTATCTCACAATCTGGTGGCATTCCGGATAGCTCGTTTGGAAACACATCAAGGAATTCTGCCACGACGTCCGCCTAAGTCTAGTTTGCACCTTCCTTATGAGTGTCTCTAACCGAAGCCAAGTACCCTTCGCAGCCTGAATACATCAAGCGTCTTGCCTCACTGCCGATACTATCATCGTTGTCTTTGACGCCGAGTCGCACGAATACGAAACTTTGTTTCGCCAGGAATACGGAACACAACTCTCTTCTCTGCGCAGTAGATCGTGGCATGGCATATGCACCTAACCAATCCATGTCTAAGATTGTATCGTACTCCGTGATGTCTAGTATGATGACATACAATGATAGCTTCCTTCCTCCGATACAGAGATAACAATTCCTACAAATTAAACTTGCAAGCATTTCTATTCCCGATGGGGTACTAACACAAAGGTTCATATCTAACGATGTTGTAGCTAATTTACTTTCTTTAGCAAATTCAGCAGATATAAAGCTATGCGTTGCACCCGAATCGAAAAGCACTCTAGCAGGTACATCTTTATATAGTAATATATCCGTTACAACCGTGTCGGAAGCGAACGCTTCCTCCTGAGTCAAGGCGTAGACTCTGCCTTGTGCTCCCGGACGCTGATTTTGTGAGTTCACCGGATTTGCGTCTCGAAGTATTGGTCCTTTATTATGATTCGGAAAGTTCCTTGGAGGATTTTGATTCTGCACGTTGTTCCTTGGAGGATTCTGACATCCCGGACAATGAAATGTGTTGTGAACAAAACGACCACACTTAAGGCATCTCTCGTAAAGCACTCCTTTGTCTTGTGCCCGTTTCTGCTGCACTTATTGCACCGTACTCCTTGGTAGGGATCCCTGTGCTCGAACGTATTCGGACGCTTGTATGCACCGGATCCTCCCGCGTCATTGGGATGTTTGTTGAAATTATTACGGACGACATGTCCAGTCTTTTGTGAACAGCGCCCAAAAATTCGCTCGCTATTTAGGGCAGACTAATAGCATCTCGGTAGGTCTCGTACCTTTGGTTCATGACATCCCGACGAAGGTCGTCGTTCAGTCCCTGTTGGAAACGATGGCACCACGACTGCTTATTAGGTAGAAAGGCCCCGAAGAACTTTGCAAGCTTCGCGAAGGTCGAATCGTAGTCGTCCACGGATATATTGCCTTGTTTGAGTGTGGAGAACTCATCCTCCTTTTGTTGGCGTACTGTTCTAGAAATGTATTGTTCTATGAAGGCTTCCTTGAACATCTCCCATGTGATTTTGCAGTTTGGGTTGACATCGTAGATCCCTTGCTTGGTGGCCTTCCACCAGTCGTGCGCCCTCAGCTCTAACTGCACCGCTGCGCACGCTACTCGTTTAGACCCTTTGATTCCGATTAGGTTGAACAACTTTTCTAGCTTGGCTATCCATCCCATTACCACGTCGGGCTCGCTCCTCCCAGTGAACGTTGGCGGGTGCATCTTCGTGAACTCGCCCGCCTTGTAAGAAGCCGACATGTCTGAGAGCTGGGTCTCTTCTTCTTCTTCGTCTTCCTACGCAACAACTCCCGACGTTGGCGCCATAGCAACCGCGTTGGCGCTGGGCACCAAAGTTGTGTATTTGCATTATGGCGTCCATTTGTTTCTGTTGCGCACCAAATTGGACTTAAATTTGCGCTTGTTGATCCGATGCTTGCCTCTATTGCACTTCCATCATATGCAGTATCATTTCCGTTGCATCGTTGAACCCGTTCCTCCGCACTCCCCTGAGCTTTCTGTGTCGTTCGGGATAATCGGAGCACTGCTTGCAGTAACAATGTTATTCTTCTTAGCCATCGCTACAAAAAGAGTAAACCCGTTAGTACTTCGTAAAATATTTACGGGTTTACTGTACGGGACTATTATTTTATGCAGCAGCATACATCGAAAGCATTCCTTTGAGAAAATCGCAACAAAACCTCAAGAAAATATTTTCGAAAAATTCGAGGAAGTGAACCTAGTGCTCTGATACCACTTGTCACGTCCCGACTCCGTAAAGTCGATAATCGTCCCCCGGACGCGATGTCTGCATGCCTAGGTTGCGCAACGCACAAGGCAAAAACGTTTATTTTTGATAATTCATCTGAAACACAGAGTATAAGTCACATTGCAGCAGAAATATTGAGACGTATTATTTGAATAGGAAGAAACTTGCTTTTTTATTCATAACTTGAAATATATTACATTGATATGAAGTATATTACTTATGCCTTAACGGCTACATTGCTTGAAATAGCAAAAAGAACAAACAAGCTGCCATGAATAATACTTGTTCCATACATTACACCATTCATATAGATTATTACAAAAAACCTTCAAAATGAATTGGGCTTCATCTATACTTCAAAATAGGAAGAGCTTCACGTCATCTTTTCGATCTTCCACTTCGGCCTAGTACAGTGCGCCCTCTGCGTTCCCGACACCTAGGATGTTAGGTATCAGTACGCCTACTTGTACTGGTGAGTGGAAATAGACCACCCGCCTAAACCGACGTTGCTTATAAAAGGGACGCATGCATTAAATATTATCTTGCTATTAAGAACTAGAGTGAATTTGCAGTTCATATCATAGACACATTTGAAAGCAGTAAATTGAATATATAACGCACGCATCAGTGATAGCTTGCGCGCGCCCCTGCATTGCAACATAGGATACTTACCGCTTGCATAAGATAATACATTAGCATGAGTATTATCTTATCTGCGGTCATTGGTGATATTGAAGACACAATGATGGACTATTTTAAGGCATTTCGGTGAATCCTCCCAGTCGAGTTGCGAGCTCTCTGGAGGTCCCGCAATGTCCCGCACCTTAGCACGTTCCATAATTTTCTCCCTAGGTCGATTCGGTTCCGGTGCCCCGGATACAGTTTCAAGAAAATATAACATTGTGCACAAGTTGTCCATGATCATACAAATGCTTGAACAATTTATCTTTGATGCATATGCATGACACAAAGCAGATTTAAGCAATATTATTTATGAACTCATGCGCTGATTCAATCTTTCCTCCAAGCCGTATGTTCTGATTTGGCAGACCCGTAGGCACCAAATATTTCGAGGCACCATGCCAAAATCGATGTTTCTAATATCGTATTCCTTCCAATAGTTTCGTGGTTCAAACCACAACTGTCGGCTCCGTGTACGAAGCTTAAGTTATAGGTCGTGTGCATAGACGCGCTTGACGATTACAGTTATCCTATGTTCTATTCCTTAGTGGTAAGCATGCATTGTGGCTAACATTTATATATATATTTACATTCGACCGGGTATAGTCGATATGAACATATTCGAGGCAAAGTATTTGTTTACGCGACCGAGTAGAGGAAAAGGGACCGAACCACCCACCGATTAGAGAATGTGCCGAGGCAAGGGGACTCGCTTCGCTACGATCAAACGTCAACTACGCGCGTTCCAGCAATGGCACCAGTATCGTGTTAGAATCCGTTCCCAATTCGTCCTAGCGAATTTCTTAGAAAACGAAAGCAGACGACGCGAAAACACTTCATCCAAAACCTCGCAATGAAAACGTTCAAGAAAAGCAACAGCCAACTCGTCCCGTCGAAGGGACTCTTATATGGAGCTCACTCGCCGAGACACAGTCCGCTGCATCTAGGACTTATTCCAACAGAAGCCAAACCATAAGATGGAATGATTCTCGTTTATTCGTCCGCCACGATTCAATGCCGAAAGGGTCATTTTATATTAAGTTCAAATTTTTTGAATAAGACTAGCCACAAGTCTGTTACATAGTGCGTCGCCCGGTCGGATCAGGGATGGGGCACTACAGTTCATCCCAACTCCTATCTGTCAGTTGAACTAGCAATCCATCAGTCACATATTTTGAGTTCCTACTGGGAATGCCTTGAGTAGCTCAAGGAGAGGAACTCGGAATATGAACTCCACGACGCCGTCAGAACCCGAGACATCGACGCCACTGCCAACCCCACTCGCCATCAACTTTTCTGATATCTTCTTTTGGAGTCAAGGCTATCTACTTTTGGAGTCAAGGGCCCGGCTAGGGCAACCCAACCTCTTGGGCCGGCCCTGCCAAGAGACATGTTAGACATTGTGCTTTTCTATGTCTCCACTTCATTGAGCTAAGAAACGAGGTTTGCTAGAAATTAATGCACTCGTCCAATAAGAAGAACATGTTAGCAGCCAATAAGAAATTAGTCCATGCAACTCTTGTCCACTGGTCTTGACCAAGCATTCTTGAGGACTAATGAAGATTCTTGATTAAAGGAAGCTTTATGGTTGACCAAATAACAATACACAGGTTTAGAGTTTTTCATTACCAAAGAAATGGAGGTTTAGACAATATTTTGAGTGAAGTTTGTTAATTCATGTTGTGTGGAGGTTTAGACAATATTTTGACTGAGAGTCCGTCCATTCCTGGTGTGTACTTTCTATTTTCATTACTAATAGGGAGGAGGGGGTCGGCTATGGGGAGGTGGAGCAGCAAGGAGGGGGGCTGGCAAGGAAGCCGGAGGCAGCCATATGTGCCGGGCAGGGTTAATTAGAGTTAGAGTTTATGATGAAGAATATATGGGTATACTGGGCTTTTCAATTTCTTTTAATGTCGTAGGTCGTAGGGCAGAAGGTTGTAAGACGGTAACAATCCGGGGTATTTAAGTTCCAATTAGAAGTTTAGGGTAGCAACTTGTTACTTTTGATACTTTAGGGTAGTAAGTTGCAATTTTAAATAGATAACTGTATTCAAGTGCAAATTAGCCTAATAATACCTTCTACAACCACAAACTTATCCTCATTGGCACTAACAATAGAGCATTAGTCTTGGCCTTCAATCATAATAAAAGAATAAATAGGGCATCCTAGTGCCACGAGGCTCACACTTATGCACGGTCTGAGTAGGATCAAGATGTATGTAACCTTACCCCCATATAGATGGAGAACCTGTTACCGTGACTCGAATCTGCATTCTCCAGAATGCAAACAACAAGCCTTAGTTGCACCAGGCGACACCCTCTTACATGTAAACCAATAAGTAACATGTATGTTTCCTAGTTATCCTTTTAAAAGTAGCTTATGCTATCTACTACAATACTCTTTAAAAGCATCAAAACTATAATCACATAACTAGAGAAACATGCCATAATAAGATCATCAAAAATTACCTGTTCAAAAAATCAGACTTCTGTGCTACCTGATTCAATTTTTGAACGCCATATTTGTCCTAGAAGATTTAGAAAAACAATTAAAGATCCATGAGAAATAACACCAGCAGCAGTTCAACAAGAAGACAGCAACAACAAACTAGATTACCTTTTTTATCGAGGTTTCCTCTAACTTGGAAATCAATGAGAATAGGTTATCTCTAATCTCTACATTTATATGTGGGTGCTCCCACTGGGTGTCCGCATCATGGAGTTCCCACGGACTATGTGAATGTTGCCCCGAAGAATCATTTTTGTACTGAACAACATACCTCTCCCATGGGCTCTCTGGAAGATCAGGAGATTTAGGCTTCACTGCCAAAATCCGTCCCTCCCACCAACTACCACCATCTCCTACCTCATTCCTCCACCATACTTGACATTTATCTCGGTACGTCCAGTTTCTTGCAATGGCAGCATCATATCTTTTCTTTTCCACAAGGAAGTCCGGGAAAGAAACAAGCTCAGGCAACGTCAACTTGAACATCTTACGAGATGAATTGGAAGAAGATTCAATAAACTCAAGGATGAGTTTGCAGCAGCTTTCCCCAGATCCAGGAAGAGCTGAGTAATCAAGTTGTTGAACTTTACAAATTTCTACAGCTTTTAGTGCTAGTTTCTTCAAGGACACTGCTTCTTTTGAAGGTAAATGATAATCTTTGATATATTCTTCATGGCCCTGAAAATAAACAACAGGATATATTAATGGAAATACTCAATTGAAAATGTAAAATAATATGCTTTCAATGGGCTAGTCACCAAAAGAGAAGCATATACCTGTCTCAAGTATGCAACTATATCACCTTGTTGGGGAATGTAACGATAACTCTCTTCATGTTCCACCAACATCAACCATGACAATTTCCTCCCTGGCTGTTCATATTTTCTTTTATCTATAGATCCCAGGTTACTGCTATAACTTTCTCTTCTATTTCTTTGAGACCTTAAACCGACAGTCTTTGAATTTGACTTCCAATCATCAAGAGGAAATTGTTCACGCCTACTCACAATAATATCTGTGGTTGCATTGGCCTTTGTGCCCATAGATCTTGTTCTGCGAACACTACCAACCAAAGCATTACTGCGATTGTAGGATTTCAACGTACTTTCCTCTACTCGTTGATCATTCTCAGGAAATCTTCTGCCCCTAGATGACTTTGACCTTTTATAGACTGAACCATACCTTTTAGAATGATAATCTAAATGTGTCCTTTTAGAAAAATGTGATTTATCTTCCCATGAGTCCAAGCTTCCTGACGCATCATCATTCCAGTCACTATGGTCTGGACTGTGTGCACTTGTATGGTCAGGACTCTGTGAAGTTGTACCCTCATTCTCTTCAGGCATTACTGAAATTGAACTTTGGTGAGCTGGAGGAGAGGTATTGGGCATCAGATCACGTTCAAAGCTCTTCGAATCCTCTACAGCATACTTCGACTTGGAAGACAAACTGTTGGTCTCCGTTGTAAATTCATTTGCTTTTATCCTGAATATCAGAGTATTTCTTTCCACTTCTTGGTTGCGTCCAGTAGTATCACAAACAAGTTTATCATCAGTTACCACACAATGACTTTTTATTGGCTCATGAATACACGAGGCTTCACTGATATCATGGTTATATTGGTATTTGTTGTCAACATGCCGTAACGTATCAATTATGTTGCCATTACATGTCAGTGGAACTGCGACCTGATCCAGTAGGCCTAAATTTACTGACGAATTCTGAGAAACTGGTAGCTTGAAATTATACTCGGGACGACATTCCTCAGTACTCGCAACATCCAGTCCTTGCAGAGCACCATTACCACACTGCCATTCCTTTCTGTCTAGATTATTAAGTAGACTAGCTTTATTTCCAGAATTAGAGGACATCTCATTCTCATCTTCAGATTTCAGATGCCGATTGGCATCATCTCTTATGTTACTAGGATTCTCTAAATTTGCATTAGATGGAAGACATGCATCTGAAGCAACAGTGTCGCTCAATTTTAATCGTTTACAAGACCGTGCCTTAACTTCCCCCCATTTAATTGTGCTCCTTCCATAGCTTGCAGAAAGAATGCATTGATCCGACTTTTCAACTTGCCCTCTTTCATTATTTTTGACAGTTTCCAACATCATGGTATCACTTATATCACCAAAAGACTGTACTGGTTGAAAGGCAGAGGAACTTGTACCTTTTAGGTTAGATGCATCAGAGTTTTCCTTGGGAATTGCATCAATCGTACTTTCTACCCCACGGCATTCAGATCTAGGATTTTCTACAGAAATTGCAGCTTTTGAATCACGGAGGGGCAACTTAAGCACCAACCTCCTCCTTCCTGGGTTTGCTTGATTTTCAGAAGGTTTTGTAACATCTTCAAACTCATCTATGGGGGCTGTTTTATCCCTAGGATATTTTCTCTCACTTTGATGCATTGACTCAGATTCTATGCTTTGTGTGTTAGAATCTGGAAATTCTGATTCGCTTTCTGAAGTGCTCTCAAATTGATCATCATCTTCTTCCTCTGAAGAATCCCCAATTTTAGAAAATAAATTGAGAGCATTACGGGCTGCACGCCTCTGTGGCCGTAGTGTCTTGGATTTAGATGACTTTTTCTTCAAATTCAATCTTCCGTTCTTTGACTTCCGTTTTCTGTGAGTCCTTGATACACTGGTACCGTCACACTCATCCAAGTTTCTTCGTTTCACTCGCCTCCCAGAAGTAGTAACCTCAACCTGCCAAAGGAGCATAAAAATTAAGGAGGATAAACATTGAATAAAAATTGACAAGGCAAGTGCATTCACTTACTTCTGACTTGTGCTTCTTCCTTTTAGATCTTCGAGGGGCATCTTTCCTTTTATGCTCGATGCCACTATCTTCTGCACTGCACTCTAGTTCCCCAGATGAGCTTTCACTTAAACTTCCATGCTCCCCTTCACTTGAATATTCTTCAGGCACGTTATACTCAGAATCATTAGCATCACTTTGTAATTCATTTTCTGGTTCCCAGTCGATGGCATCTAAAAGTTCTGGTAAAGGCTCAACCCATCTATCCAAGTCTAGGATCAGCAGCATTGGGAAATCACCACTACTATTGTTGTAAATTGGGCCAACTGCAAATTTCACAGAAGGAGGATGCCACTCAATACCTAAGGCACCAAACCGGCGCTTCTGGTACAAACTCTGGTAAGGATCCGGATAAGGAATCATGCCTGGAATTACACAATGAAATTAAGTGCGTCACAAAACAAACTCAGCATGAATACTGCATAAAGTAGGAACATTCTTTTTGTCACAAAATCAACTAGGCGTTAATAGTAGATAAACAAGGAGCACTTTCAACATGTCTGAGAAAATCACAGATGCAGATGCATACTTGAATCACAAAGTAGATCCTGAACGTTCCTCCTATATGGTACCAGTTGAGTCTCCTGCATCACATGTAGCAAGTTCCAATAATCAAATATTACAAGATAATTAATATGTAAAAAAAGAGAAGTTTAAACAAGAATAATTTGGAGCAATGCTCAAAGAACCATCAGGAAAAATAAAATATGCTATTGGTACAAGCAGAGAATAGATGTGCTGGGCAAAATATAATCAGAACATTTAGAGAACGCTACCAAAATTGTCATTACGTGAATGTGTAAAATACATTGTGAGCTGGAAACAATGAGATTCTAACCGTGACAATTTGGAAGACGTTAAGATCATTAATGTTACTCTCGTGATGAGCCAAAACAGAAGTAAAGGAAAACAAGGTATTGACGAGCAGTAGTCAAACCTGCCTACTTGGAAAGCTCATTATACTTGGATATAAACTCAAAACTCATTTTACTTTCAACCTTGTTTAAGTTCATAACTCGATGTATTATACTTAACATTTATTACCATCATTCAGAAGAATACTAGACATGTTATTGATATGCATATAGAAGAATAGTGTGCTACTACACCAAAATTGTGGCATTTGAACAAAATAATAAGGTACAATTAAGAAGAAAATTTGTCTAAGTTGCTAATATTTGTGCAAGGGATTTAAAGAGGCGGTCCATCTTTCCTGCTAGGCTTTAATGCAGTGGTAAATTAATTGGTCAGAACTAGTCATAATTATAGTATGTTCATAGAAAGAAAATTATCCACTAACAGCAAACCTTGTTGAATTTCTAATTTTGGCATTTAATTAGTGGCAAATCAATTTTTCAGGAGTAGCGGCCCAGTGGATATACTATACCATTGATCATGGATCACCATTTGACCATCCAGTAGAAACCTACTTCTACTTGCATATAAGGTTCAACCTCACTCCCATCTCAAGCCATAAATCTGTTCTCAGGTCCCTTTGTAATATACACCTAAGAGTCTTGAAAATCAGACTTACAAAATTCTCAAAGAATTTTATTTTTGGAAGACTGATAGAAATGATTAATCGTAGAAACAACCATAGTTGTCAGAGGTGAAAATCGCTCTGAAAGTACCAAGGTACTCTGGAGACTACGCAGGAATCACAAAGCGCAAAGATGAGGCACATGCTTGAGCAAAAAAAAATGCATAGTATAATGTTATGTCATAAATATACCTATTTCGTAATCATAGATAACCAAAAACACAATATACTAATCCAGTATTTGAGGAGGTTGTTGCTGCAAGGACAACAGGACAAGGAGGGGATGTCAAGGAGACGGCAGTTAATGCTACGAGGAGGAAACATTGTGGAGATGTTGACTGCTATAAGGAGATTGATTGCTGCGGAGATGGTGACTGCTGAAGAGAAGAGATGACTGCTGTAGTGGCGAGTGCTTGAGAAGGCGACAGTTGGAGACACTGCGGGTGGCTGCGAGGATCCGGCTTTGAGGACCTGTCATCGGCGAGAGGGATAGGAGGCATTAATGCTCGAGTATATATATATATATATATATAGAGAGAGAGAGAGAGAGAGAGAGAGAGAGAGAGAGAGAGAGACTGTAGAGTTATGGCTATTTAGTCAATAAGTCGAATTGGCCAGGTTAGAGTTTGGTTCAAGTAGAATTCCAAAAAACTCATCTGTGATGGCGTTAGAAATGGGTTCAAGTTGAATTCTAGATAATACCCCCAAAACAATTTTTTTCCTTTTCAGACATAAGCTTAGGGGGCTTGCACCTCGCCCAAGGTGCACACCTAGGCAGCACTTTTGCCACTACTTTGCACTTTGGATGATGTGAGGAACTACGCAACAAGGCGCATTTTTAACTAATTATGGTTCTGATAGGCCTATTAGTTTAAAAATGTCCATCAACAGGACCTGATTTATGGAATTAATTATAATTTGTAGTCCTGTTGCCCATTGGCGAAGTCAGGATTTTTTTGCATGTAAACAAATTACAAAAGTTCTATGGTGATTGTTATCGCTAATGCAATTCAACTCGAGCTGCAGTTAATGTGATTGTTTACGAGTCAAAAAAAGGGTAGGGCTGCAAATGAACAGTGCTGCTCGTGAGCTCCATTCGACTTCAGTGGTGAGCCAAGCTTGAACATGGAAATGAAGTTGATTTCCTTAAAGAGCCAATTTTAAACATTGGAATCTCGGCTCCTGATCAAACTCTACTCACCGCCTAGTGGGCTTTTCCTCTATATTGCATGTGTAATACACTCAGCTTGACTCGCGAACGAACAAGTCTTCTTTTCTCATTTACAACGACATAATACTTAATTTGTGATCTAAAATCTCTGTTAATTAATTTTTGTTTTTTAGCTAAAGAAATATGGTTAATAAGTTACTTTGATATTTATGCATTGTCATATCCATGACGTGTTGAATTCTAGTTCTTCAAAATGTTGTGTCATTTCTGTATCAATGACATCATGCCCACAACCATGCAACATAACCCACAGGTTGTAATGTCCTCTTTCACGTGGTGCATTATGCTAGCTTGTTGGCTCGAAGGGCCTAATTGAACTTGGATTCATGAGGAAGAATCTTTCGGAAATCTATGTGATCAGGCTAGAAAAACAGTTCCTAAAATGGTGAATGATTTTGATCTTGCTTTCCTTTACCTTCACACTATATAAAAAGAAACTCTTCTTATTCTTTGTTGTTATATTGCATAAAAATGTTCTAAAATTCGTTGAGCGGGTTCGGTGGGGAGGAGGGCGCATAGCGCCTAGGCCGGATTCGCATCTCTTACAACCTACACAGTCCTCGGTTCTTGGGAAGGAAGCAATTTGCTTAGCTTTTTTTTGTGCAAAATAAGAAAAAGTGCGGGTCAATCGCCCGTTCGTTGGCATGTCTATTCTATACGGGTTCGCTATTGCCCATAAGGAGCGGAAGAGAGACAGAGTTCAGGTAAAATCTCGCCGAATAGGTATCACGCAGTTTTCTCTCTTTTCATACTCCATTGTACCAGCTTATATAGTATTTTTTTTTAAACTAATTTAGGTTCTATTTACTATTTCTCTCTATCTCTAAACGTCTCTTGTTATTTATTAGAGGGTTCAAACACTTCTACATGACTATAACAATGAAAACATTGGATCAAACTATTATTTTGTATGAACAATAAGACAACTTTATTGTATTTTTTTACTTTTATATGAACAATAAGACATCCAAAACATATCCAAAACATACCATGGATGGTGATAGACAACTTGTGCACAAGGTTTAGTTTCTAAAACGATATTTGCGTCCAAGGAACCGATTCGGCCTAGGAGGAACATAGATAACTGGTGTTGCACGAGTATTTCGAGACCTTCAGTAGAGCTCGCTCCTATACTGGAAGGATCATCGTCTTACCGTGAATAGTCCAAAATGGTGTATCACAAGTGACCGTAATATAGTTAGGTTGCTTGCTTATCACAACTATTTTGTAGGCCTAACATTTGTTGCATGGACAGACTCGTAACACATATATATTATGAATGCTAATTCTTGTTTGCAGGGACAGACTCGTGATATACATACCTTGTTTTGTAGGGAAGGACGAGGGACTTGGGTAAGTTTTACCGTGTCAATGACACATTTATTGTTTCATATATATGTTTATAACCAGTTAACCAACTCTAGAGAAAGTAGAAAAACCACCTAATAATTTTATTTGTTATCACATGATTAATGTGTTGGTCTAGGTTAGTAGGGTTGAGACCGCTCACCAGTACATTTTCTAACGTGTTGACCCCTCCTCCACGTGCAGAATTCGCATGGACATTCTGAGGTATGTGGAGCTCGTTTGGCAACTTGAAGTTGTTCTTCTAGAAATTTTTTTGTTAATAAATGACAGTATGTATGGAACATTGTTGATTGTATTAGTTTCACAATTTGTAAGCCATGTAACATTGTTCATGGTAATAAGATCCATTATTTTTAGTCAAGTTGTTCTTTTGACCTAAGAGGCGTTATAATTCCGCTGCAAATTATCAATAAAAAGAATCGTTTTCATATATCTTTTGTCTATCAATTTTCTATTTATTTCCTTTGTAATAATTTTGTTTCTAGGATGTTTTATCGACCGTGTTTGTTCTTGCATTGTACAAGTGCAATTTAGACTCGTACAACATCACCATCTGGTGGCGACTTTCGGTTCTACATAATCGAAAAGTGACACCTGTGACCCATCATCTTTTCACACTTCCATGAAAAACAAGCCCTTCAGTTTATATAGTTTATATAGTTTATATGTGCCTTACGATACGAGAAGAGCCATTGAACAATTTTGATTGTAGGTTCTACATTCGAATAATTCTTTACTACTGATTGCTACAAGCATCACAGGCACTGAAAACATCACATTTTAGAAACAAAAGATCAAGAAGGAACTATGTTGGGCCCCTCATAGTATTTCCAATGTGAATATATTTTTTTCAGGTGATGTGGATTAAGCATAATAAGCATGTTATTATACTAGATTAAATGTACAGTTCCAGAAGGGGCAAACAAAATGAATACAATAATGCAAGGGGCAAACTTCATGAATACAATAATGTCAACAATAAGGATCAAAGGTGGCAAAACCAAATGGTCGCGGCCTTTGATAAGGTAAGGACAGGTCCTGGGTTTGAAGCTCAGGGCAGACAGTAAAAAGATACTGGCCGTTAATTCAAAAAAACATGTCAACATTAAGCATCATGTTGGATATAAACTAAGTCACTTTTCGGTAACCAATATCCTCTGATAAATATAAACTATGTTTGTAAATTCACAAGGTAACCAATTTCCATCATAAAGTGTCAACCTTAAATGGAAACAAATTCAATAGTGCCGACATACCTGATCCAAAACATTGTCATTGGCATCTTGGATAAGGGGTCTATAATCACCAAGAAAGAACTGTTGTAAAGGAAACAAGGGGAAAAATCAGTAAAGTGTTAACCAGATACATTTTAATAATATGTTGATTATTCTTGTCATGCCTGATCATATTGTGCATCCTTCTGAGACTCCCCTTGCCCTGTGGCAATTATAAAAATTTGCCCAACTTCATCTGAGAGAATGATTGATGTTCCATCCCTATATAATACAAGCAATGGACGATAACAATAATAGCAATTGATTAGTACAGTATAATAAAAATGGTTGTGAGATTTTTTCTATAGAGAACTCTGTTGTGAACAGTAGCTTATTTAACTACAGCCATTTAACATAAAATAATGTAGAATATGATTCGTGGCAGAAAAGTGTCATTTATACATTGAACAAAAATAAACTAATCCAAAGCAAAGTATGAATATGTTCTAGTAATTCTCATTACACATGCAAGTTTTAAATTATAAGTCGAACAAAGTTTCATGCATATTCAATTTGGTAACTGGAAGGTCAAGTAGGTAGTATCTGCAGAAGAGGTAATGAGAAAAGTTTACATGCAAAAAGACCGAAATAGCTAAGCACATGCAGGCAACTTATTTCAAGGAAAGCAAAAAACTAAGATAATGTCTAGATATGGTAATTAAAGCTAGTTAAATTATACGTGCCAACATCACTTTCTAGTTTATCTTGCACATAGTTGCAGCAACTTATCCCTCCACATGACAATAGTATTTCCATTGACAATATTAGACGAAAAGTAATCTCAAAGTGCTAATTCATATCTGATGCAAATGTCGCTACTTAAAAAGTTGAGTCAATGGATTGAGCAATAGAACAGTACTCCAAGCTATAAATTTAACAGGTCACACCGAAAATATGAACAGAAACTAAAATGAGAATATTAAATTTTGTTGATGTCCATTTAAATCATCAAGACGACATAGATATACTGGTTCAGTATTTTGAAATTTATTTGAAATTTTAAGAAGCTCACTTACGGAGAAAACTTCCCGTCAACCAACTTGAAGCGTCCCACTTCATATATTTGTACAGGACTGCCCTCCCATATCTGGATTAGGAAAGTAAACAGATATGAACACACATGGAGCAGAAGGGCATAGTAAAATAACAGGAAAGGCAATCGTAAATAACTCACATCCCATATGATAGTTTTACCATCATATCCAGCACTCATAGCTATCCGTGGGTTGAAAGGATGGACATCCAGAACAAATGTCTGTAAGATGCAGCAAATGAAACATTTTTTAAGTATAAATTACTCAATTAGCATGTAGTTTAAACAAAAATGAAACATTTTCTAAGTATAAATTACTCAAGGAGCACCTAGAGTTTAGCGATATCCAAGCTAATAAACAGGTTTCTAACATACACACGGAATGTGTGAATGGATAGACCTCAAGCAATCAACGGTATATATCTTGTAGTAGTATCCGTTAAGAAAGAAGGCATGACCCATTTTCAAAACTCATGAAATACAGAAAAGTCGGTCTTCAGTCAACAAATTTTCATTTTCTGTTACAAGTTCTGCTAATTTGAAATCATAGGTTAGAAATCTAGCATCAGCAAGAAAAGCATGTTTACAAAAACGAAATATAAGTTCAGGAGTATACAGTTTCAAATCAAATAGTATAAACTATTTTGCTTCCATTTTTCATTAGTGGAAAGGGCATGAGTATTGCACTTTGACATAGGCACGGTGTGTCTGACATGGCACCCCTCCAAATTCTAGGCACCAAGACTAGGCTATAAATATGCATCTTTATATATATATATATATATATATATAGTTTGTATTAGGATATTGAGGAATTTATTTAGTACACAAGTTTATGTTTGATAAATAGGAAGACAGTAATCTTCATCAATATAGATATAATATGTTTGATAGAATTGGATAAGTTCATATTGTTCTACAAAATGTCAGAAAATCTGAAATAAAATTCATAAAATTCTACATATACAGTAGGGCTTTCTGATTGAATGCAGAAAGACATTAAAGGGGAAATGGTGTGAAACTGTCAAATATTAAAAAGAAGTTACTACTTTGATAAAAGTAAGTTGCCCTATCCCATTATTTGCCATATCCGTGAGAAAAATAATATCCAGCTTGTAACTAATTTAAGAAGTTAACCTTTCTTAGATTATCAAACACAATAAGCCAGTAAGAATTTATATTTATATTAGTTATTGTTATCACTAATAGCAAGAATATATATCTTAAAAGAAATCGACTTATGATAGAGTCTAGCGAACTTCCTATACAAAGAAGTTTGTATGTATAGAAATTATTTTTCAGATCTCTAATGTAAACAGGTTTATCTCAAAAAAAATAAAAACAGCTACAGGCATTACCAGCTAAATAAAATTCAAAAAGTTGCTAATGCAAGGTGTTGCTATTTGCGGCCTCCATGTGGAAAAAAAATTGAACTTCTAAAAAGTCATATGGCTTCATGTTATTTTGATAATTATATTAATCAGTGAGGAGACTACATAAACGTGCAGAGCTTAGAAGCCAGAATCTCCTAGGAGGCCAAAGAATCTCAGTAAGAACCTCGATTCAACGGTTCTTACTTAGAGGCGACTTGGGAACTCATTTCCCGTCGGCGATAGGAGCCCGTTTCCCCGACAACGGGAGAACGATTTGCAGGCGATAGGAGTGCTTCCCATAACAAGGACAAAATTTCAAAAGAGAATATAAATTTTGGGAAGAAAGTTGGAGAATTTTAATACACATTTATCAAAGTAACAAGAAACAAATGATTACTTATCTTGACATAATAAAAATAATCATGCGAATAATCTCTCTATAACTTTGAACCGAACTTTATAAATTCTAATAAATATTAAGATATTTTGATAACAATAATTAATAGATATAAAAAAATTATTAGCACACACTTCCAATTTTAGACTCTTGTACGTAGTCGTGCTCCCTCGCTCCCGCTGCCGCCCCCGCTACTGGTTTCTAAGTTGCAGAGTGTAACTTTTGATTACGATACATATCGGCAGTATCATATCGATTTTGGTTTGTCCCGATTTGATACTGGATCCCACCGATTCCTGCCAATACTAGCAACCACTGATGCCGTCCAATACTCATCAATACCAACACTGGAACTCTTTCAGCGGTCAATTCACCAAAGGAGAAGTAAAAGAAAAAGAAGAAGGGAAGGACAGGACAGGAAAAAGCAGGGTCCACACAGTTATTTGATGGTGTTGAAGATTGACATGAAACAGTGTGCCACTAAGATTTCCTTATCAGCACATTGTAACCATCACTGTTGTGCAAGTTGTATATCTCAGTTCATTATCTTAATGTTAATTATCTACCTAGGGTGTAGTTTGTCTAAAGAAAGTAAATAAACAACCTGCATCACAACTATTATCAATCGTGGGTGAACGATTCAACAATGATAAATATTATTTCATTCAAAACTAAGGGGAAACAACTAACAATACATAAATTATGCCTCAAAGTATCCATATATTTCTCTGGGTTTTAAATAATTTATTATTTTGTGGCTTCCCAAAACCAAGAATTCCAAGCTAGGATCCAAACCGCTGAAACTGCCAACGCTGAGACCTATGTTGCATGAGTACGGACACGAATATGGGTAAGAATACGATACAAGTATGGGATGTGGACATTTTCAAATATATACAGTGTAATCACATATATTACACGAAAACATGCACGGCATGATACGGATGTGAGCAACATTTTGCCTATCTGTGCAAAATATGCTGAGACTCATAAGAAGTGTCTGAAACTGATTCCAACACTGCAAACCTTATTTCAAATTATAAAGTGAAGTTGTCTGCAATAATATTGGAAGTAAAAGGTTTCTAATGTGTAGGGCAACTAGTCATAGATACTAGCATGCTGCAAAAAAAGAAGAGGCTAAGAAACTTCTTTGGAGGAAATAAACAGTAGTTTGTAAACTTCAAAACAATTTAGTCAAGAAGATTTGAAATAAGACACTATCATATCAGAAGACACGATGGAGGGAGACCATACACCTATTAAATGTAACAGTGCTGGTTGACAATGTAGTCGTGACAGATCAAAAGTCAAAACACAATCCCTGAACATATATAAGAATCTACACATGTAATTTTATACTGACCAACCATATAAAAATGGCATATGAACTCAAATCAGAACATTCACAGCAATCATTGTCATGCCTGTGTCCCAAGTAATTAGGGTTTTCAGTTTTTTGAAGTCAATGAATTTAGAGGTCTGTTTGGTTGCTTGTAAATGGAAATACATGCAACATATGTTGCAGCATTTACACTATTTCAATGTTTAATTTGCTGTAAATAGTGTAAATGGTGCAAAAGATGTTGCACAAACTCCCCAAATACCGCTACTTTCGTTGCAGCCAAAATGGACGCAACACTACTGATGACAACATTTTATTACACCATTTACAACATTTCCTATCATTCTCTCTTCATTCAATGTTATGAAGCCATAGTCAAACAATGGATTTGTGTTTACAGCAACAAATATTGCAACCAAGAACCACAATTTCATCAATCCAAACAATGGAATTGTAAATCCTGGAACATCGTTTACATGCAACCAAACAATGAAATTGCAACACCACTTGTAGCAACAAATGCTACATACAACATTTGTTGCATGGCGTTTCAATTTACAGGCAACCAAACAGCCCCTAAGAGGGAATAAAAAAGAGGAAACACCCAAACCAATAGTGCAAGAAATGTATAAAATTGATTTTTTGTCAATCAAGGTAGTGCTTGGATATTAAAGCTTGTGAAATGGCCTCAACCAAGGAATCCCTAGCTAAGTTATCCTCATTCTCAAACATAATCACTTCAGAATAAATAAATAAATAAAATACAAAACACAGCTGCTAATTACCAGTTCATTATAATTTTTTGCTAATAGAATCGTATGGGAAAATGTGCACTTGTGCTGCATTCCTGTTCTTTCATGACAAAATTTTATATTCGCATCAAATGATTTACAATGTTCTTACTTAGTTCAATTGTTGGTTCCATCAAACTTATATATGGTGGTGATAGCAAAATTTCAACCATGTGTCCAACCATGATCTGTTTGAAAGCACTACACTCAAATAGGGCATGTTAAATTATAATTAAATGATGGGTTGAAGGTTGAATCCTTCAACATCTTTCAACTAAGGCCAAGTTTGGGGTTGCTGCAGTTTTTCAAAAAAAAGCAGCAGCAGCAGCAGCAGCAGCAGCAGCTTTGAGCAGCACAATGGATTGAATCCTGTAAAATGGATCTACCACCTGCTTTCAGAAGCTGTCCCAAATTTGAACTAGCTTTTTCAAAAAACAATTGATAAGCTTTTGTTACCAAACAACATTTTGGACTATTTTTTTTTTTTTGAGCAAATAAGCAGCCTGCCACATTCTTTCAGAAGCTGCCCCAAACTTAAACTAGCTTTTTTCAAAAAAGAAGAAAAAGAAGAAGATAAGTTGTTGCTACCAAACAACTTTTGGAAGTGCTTTTATGAAAAAAAAAAGGCACAAGAAACAATGATAAACAATCCCAAAACCATCCCAACTTTTAAACCTAAGTTAGGAGGCGTATAACTTGTGTTAACATGCGTCACCCACGACATTTCCAAGGTCTAGCATAAAACCTCAAAGAATCAACCTTAGTCCTTATGCTTCAGTTATGATATATCTCACCATCGGATCATAGTCTCAAAAGCAGCCCATTGCAATGTATTTTTCTTGATCATCAATGCAAAAATAAGTATGTTGGGATGTATTGAATCCTAATTAAATCATCTGGTCCCCAAGTCCGTTCAGCAGCTTCAGCTACACACACCTTCCACCGCCGCCGCGAAAACCTAAAGTAGTTAGGATAAGAAATAGACAAAATTCCCAAAATAGTTTCAAATAATTTTGGCTACAGAAAATACAATAAACACTAAAAAATCAGGTCCACTAGTTGGACTCGCTTCTCTTCATATGGCTCCCACATCGGGTAGATCAAATAATGAGAGGCTAACCCTCTCCTATATATACGTACTCACTTATTAATACAAAAATTCTACTAAGTTGAGCCATAACATTCCACATGGTATCAGAACCAAAACCCTAGCCCCCCCCCCCCCCCTTCTTCTCCTCTTGTTGCCACAAACCCGAACCCTAAACCTAGCTCTTCACACCGACCTCCCCTTCTGCTGCAGTCCACCCCGCCGACGCCTCCGTCCGCCGCAACCCGGCCCCGCAGCTCCCCCCCCCCCGACCGAAGCACCCCTGCTCTTTGCTCCAGCTGACTCCCAGCCCCCCGCTCCAGACTCCCAGCTCCAGACCGCAAACCCCCTGCTCCAAACCGCAGCCCCGTCGACCCCAACCTCCACCCTAGCCGACCCTAAACCCTAACCCTAATACCTTCATTGCCACCCCCAGCCCCACCCTAACTCCAAAACCCTAACCCTAGCCGTCCTAGCCGCCTCCCCAAACCGTACTTTTTGTAAAAAAATGTTGGAGTTGAGATCTTCAGAGGACAAACTGTGATCGTTTGTGTGAACTTCTGAACCTCGACAACGACATTAGGAGTTAACAGAGAGTTGTAACCTTCGTTTTTATAATTAGCATGTTAATTAGTGCTAAATATAATTAGTAGTTAAAATCCTCTAATTAAAAAGTTGATAGGATAATCATATAAAACAAAAGTGACATGAGAGGTCAAATCCAATTTGGATTGTTCCACATATAAAAATAAAGTTATCATAGGAAGACAATTCTGATTTGAATTCCCCTCTAACCCTATTACATCATCGTTTGCATCGCACCCTAACCCTATGCTATCATCAATAACATCACCACCTTCTACATACTTCCCGCACACCTCACCACCCTCTATACCCTTCTTCTCACACCTCACCACCTTCTACATACTTCCATCACACCTCACCCCTTCCATACCCTTCCTCACCCCTTCCACACCCTTTCATGGACACATCACCCCTTCCACACCCTTTCATGGACAACTCAACCCTCTCTACACATTTTCATACCCTCCTACACACTTCCAAGAGGTGACACCTCATCACCTTCTACATAATTCCCTCACCCTCCCTCTCACATGATCCCCCATCTCTCAATTCTATATAAGGACCCTTACACTCTTCTTCCAAACCATCTCATTTCCAACACCATTCTTCCTCTAACCTCTTCAAACATTAAACTACCATTTCCAAACCCAAGTCTTTCATCTCCCAACTCAAAATCCTAACACTTCCCTCTACAAACCCCTTCCAATTCCAAACCCAAACCTTGAAAGAGTACTAGGAAGGAAACTCAATAATTGGTGTAGAAGAATTGAAGCGCTTCTTGTGTTCAAGAACTCCTTGGTTCATCATTTGGAACCAACTCCAATAAGTAATACTTATCATTGCTTTAATTCTGTAATTAAGAACATGTAGGGATCACCAAATAGGAGTCCCTAGCACCTATATGTGTATATATATTGGTATGTATGTATATATATATATATATATATATATATATATATATATATATATATATATATATATTATCTCAAATGATTTAGTTGTTAGCAAAATTCCTTCATAGACATTACGGTCTTTACCTTGCATAGAAAACATATTGGCTTCCAAATATTTGTCTTTTAATTTTCACGGATTATTCATCAGTGGAATATTTGATTTTTCCAATTGTAAAATCTCTTCAGAATAATTGTTCTGGGTGATAATTGTTTCAACCTCAATGGCCTGCTTGTACGGGGAGACATTGGTTTCCTCATATTCTTGTATCTGAATTTCCCTATTAGAGGATTTCACCGTTTTTCCAAGAACAATTTTCTTGGAGCGTCTTGATTCATTGGAGCCAGAGGTCATGGGTCTAGGAACTCATGGTTGTTTTCCTCCATCCTTCTTATTCATGTTCCTGCAAAAATTCACGAGTAAGAAAATCAGGAAATGAATTGTCGGTTCATTTAATATATTCAATCTCAAAATCAAATATGGCTAATTCAGCTTACCATCTAGCAAATATTTGTTTAGATGCTAAATTTTAACATCTTTTTCTAACACAATCTTAGCAGAACTACAATCTATACGTAATAAGAATTTCTTATTAAGCAAATCATCCTGGAATTTATGAATACATTGTATTATTGAAAGAATTTCTTTCTTAATAGTGAAATAATTTATTTGGGTATTATTCCATTTACCCGAATGATATCCCACTAACACTTCTTTTTTAGTGTCAGGATTAAGGTGTTTTAATATTCCACCATAGCCAATATTATTGGCATCAGTTTCTACAATTTTCAACCACTCATCATTTAAGTGTAAGCAGGTATAAAGATACTTTCCTAAGTAGAGTTATGTTACTTTGTAATAAATCCATTTACCTGACCTACCTTTGATGCTTGCGCTGCCTCTACTTCCCTTTGTTGTCAATCGAAAAATCAATTGAGTTATTAATTGAGATCAGCACCACTATCAACTAGCGCTATCAAACTAGGTATATAGTTCTCATTATTGAATTCAAAATTACAGAGTAGACTTGAAAGGAAGCACACAAAACACAATAGTAGTCTAAAATTATCCATTCCAACTGAGAGGCTAAGCCTCTATTTATAAAACAAAAGAGACTTCATCGAATGACTTGATAACCAACATCTTTCGGTCATCAAAGATTCTTGCTTATCGCCAGGTCACCAACAGTGGTAAGTGCCTGTCACCATCAGCTGCTTTACTTTACGCGTCTTTCAAAAAAAGAGGAACATATGTACCGAAAGTGGCTAAAGTTACAATTTTGTAAGGGCCACCATTGTTGGCCATCATCTTTATTAAAGAGATTCATCTTTTGAGAAAGTAAAGCATTTGATTTTCCAAAAGTAAAGATTCTCTGCCACATGTATTTGGGCAGATAAAATGGATTATTGTAAATCTTCATCATAATCTCCATATGATTCTTGAGTAGTGACTCTATGATGAATCATTTTGAAGAAGATTTCGGAATCTCTTTCAACATTATCTTCTATCATTCTATTCGATCTGGTAGAACCAACAGACAGTGTAGTCAAAGGCGCGCCTAAGGCGCGCCTTGCTCCTAGGCGCAGGGGCAGCGCCTCAGGGCACTCCAGGCGAGTCGCAATTCTTAAGGCGCACCTAGGTGCGCCTTTTTCGAGCGCCTTGGAATAGTTAAGGCGCACCTTGAAAATCTTGTGAAAAAATAACATGTTTAGGCTATTTTTTTAACTGTTGTACTATTTTTAGACTATTTTTTGAACTGATGTACTTTTTTTTATTGTTTTCTCTCTCACTCACTCAATTCAAAGTGATTGCAACCTAGACATGGGAGAATTTGAAGCACACATGTTTATCAATGTAGAAACCGATGTATATATATATATATATATATATATATATATATATAATTAATTAATTTTTGTGCCTCGTGTCGCTCGGGCGCGCGCCTTAAGTGCGCCTTGCGCCTCGGGCGATTTGGACCCTTTGCGCCTTGAGTGCGCCTTGCGCCTTTGACTACCTTGCCAACAGAACAATTATTTGTTTCAAAAATTGACTCAAACTAAGTCTGCATATACTGGAGACATTTTTTTTTAATTCTTCCTCAGTAATTCGAGAATTTTTCCGTCTTAACGAATCTTTTAATTTTTTCAAAGGACTAGCTTACATCATTTCCCTCTTTAGCTTGTCTTCAACAAGGACCCCATTCTCCTTGATAGATCTCTGTACAATTTGTACTTTTTCCTTCTCATCAATACGATTCCACCAATTGATCAGAAATTTTTTGGCCAAAATAGGAAAATTATTGTAATTATATTCACATTTAATTACCCATTTGAAAATATATGGTATTTCAAAATGGATAAATAATACATTGTACTCTCCCCCTCGAAAAGTTTGTCAGCATTCTGACACAGAGTAAGATTGGACGATTTGGCCCAGGTAGCAAACAATTCCTTGAGAGGTGGTAAAATTTCAAAAGTAGCACCAAATTGTAGCCACCATCGAATGAACCAAGCAAGAATTTTATGTTTCAAAATTTCTGGACAAATTCGAATAAACCAAGAGTGCTTCTGTTTGTTGTTGTCAAAGTAGAAGACCTTGGTAAAAGCTTCGATATAATCCCAATAATTATAGGGAACATTAATTACTCTATCACGATGAACTAATTGTTTAGTTCGATTGGGATGAAATTCCCATGATTGAGTAATTAAGTGACGAATAATAATTTTGCTATAATTAACATCACTGCGAAGATCATTGGTCTTCTGAAACGGAATAATGAAACTGAAACTTCAAACTTTTATTGAATTCAAACATTTCGAGCAGGAGAGTACAAAGTATTCTCCAATTGTTCAATTACTCTAATTCAGAGAGATACTCAATATTTTGAGCATTTTTTATTTCTTTACCCTTATTAAAGGTTCTCTTATTCGAACCAATTGCTAATGCTTGATTCATCAGCATGTTGAGGTTCTACTTCACCTACTCTCATGTAAGATCAAGACAAAAATTATTATAAACATTGTTATTATAACTGGTATAAGTAATTATTGTTGTAACTCTATTACCTTAGTAAACTACTCCAGTAGTTTCAGATATATCTAACGATAGTAAATGCCTAAATCAAATATGGCTAATTCAACTTGCCATCTAGCAAATATTTGCTTAGATGCTAATTTTTTAACATCTTTTTCTAAGATAGTCTTAGCAGAACTACAATCTGTACGTAATAAGAATTTTTTATTAAGCAAATCATCATGAAATTTATGAATACATTGTATTATTGAAAGAATTTATTTCTTAATAGTGGAATAATTTATTTGGGTATCATTCCATTTACCCGAATGATATCTCACTAACACTTCTTTTTTAGTGTCGGGATTAAGTTGTTTTAATATTCCACCATAGCCAATATTACTAGCATCAGTGTCTACAATTTTCAACCACTCAACATTGGTTAAGTGTAAGCAGGTATAAAGATACTTTCCTAAGTAGAGTTATGTTACTTGGTGATGCAAATGATACTCATTGGAAGTCAAAGTTCATTGATGGACTTCCTAATTTATTTGCTGAAAGAATACGACAATGATTAAAAAGCCAAAATAATGGTGTTATTCCTTATTCTAATTACACTTATGGTAATTTGATCAATAAGTGTATTAAAGAAGGATTAGCTTTATGTAATGACTTAAAGCTAAGACATCAATTGAAATCTCAGAGAATCTCTGAGAGAAAGCAACTGGGAGAATTTTGTGACCAGTTTGCAATGGATACTTTCAAACCCCAAAATACAAAGGGAAAAATGATATATGTACACTATATACTATATTATATATGTACCATGGTTCAAAGTATCGGTATCGGAATCGGTATCTGACCATTCCTATGAGTATCGGGATCGGCGGTATCGGTAGTATCGACGGTTTCGGATCGAAGTATCGGATTTTTTTGTATCGGAAAACAAATAACTATTAGTAAATTATTAATATTTTAGAAAATATATTTTATACATTTATGCATAATTTTAAGTATTTTCATTGTTGTTTCTTAGTATTTTTGAAACTAATGAAATAGTAGTCACCCTTGTCGATTGATTTGCATGCGATAGATAAGTTTTCCTCTTTTATATGCTTTTACAACCTTACTATGCTTTTACACCCTTACTAATTGGTCTTTTTCATTCAATTTTCTTTGTCGAATTGATCGAAAAAGAGACCTCTAATGTCGATATCGGTCAGTATCGGGTATCGGTAGGTATCGAATCATATCGACCGTATCGGATCGGTATCGGCCGATACTGCAGACTATGATATTTACACTATATACATAACTATATATATGTAACTATGTATATACATATACCATATATGTAATTATATATATATAACTATATATGTAACTATATTATATATATATATAATAATTACCTATGTACCTATATATATGTATCTACTTTTATTTATCTACCTATATGTATATATAAGTATTTATCTAAGTAATATATATATATTACCTACTTTATAATAACTTGAGTATAAGAATTAACTTAAATCTAGTCTCACTTGTGACCAGAAATAGCATAAAATTGACCTAGAAATCCGGTTGAACATATTTAATTACACTTCACCAGTTAATGTGAATTATTCATGATATAGGTTATTTGGACCTCGTCACAGACTCTGACTTGTTTCACCAGCTTTGGACCCCAGACGAGTACAGTCTCTGATGGTTTTCTTACTGATAATTTCTATAATACATGTAGTATTATTGTATTTGATTCCTGACACAAAGATACACGAACTAGTATATCTTGTGCTTTTAAACTTTGATCTTGTGTAGTACTTGATGTTCTTGTGATTCATGTATGCCAGTTGGGACGGGAAGATGCTAGTTTATATGTGATCATACCCTTAAATTATGTGCAAATATGATTCCTGTACAAAGGCTAACCATACACTTCACGTATGATTAGTTGGCTCCCATTGTGCAATCCTAAGCCGATTACATAATCAAACTAGTATTTCAAAACACTTAGTGACTATAGATTTCCTTGTTGATACATGCCATATTTTCTATTTATTCATTTTTCTGTTCAATCTTTACCATGCTTTGATGTCAGTTTATTTATCCATCACGTACTACTTTTACTATTATAGTTTTATAGTCCTTATCATCTATTGAAACTGCTATTAGAGTTGTACTCGTTCAATCCTAACTGGATAATATTTAAGGTAGCACTTAGAAGGACATGTGCCCCATCTATTATAGATTTTTGAAAAATGGCTTCGAGCCTTATTTTACCTTCCGGAGGATCGAGGAAGGCCACAGGCAGGAGACCTAGTTATGACAATAGTTATAGTTTGCAGACTTACTATAGTTGTATGAGTTATGAATACAAGATTTTCTAATGTAATATATATATATATATATATATATATATATATATATATATATATTACAGCATGTTTTCGCATGTTTTCACCTACCTTAGTTTTGTGATTGAGTATAATATATGTTTCTTTTATATTATGAGGTGTTGGTTATACAATACCAGTTCCAGACAGCATTCTATCGTCGACACTGCGGTATAGGCTAGGCGTGCCCACGCACTCGTACCCTAACACCCGGGTGAGGGTCGTGACAAGAGCAAACTTGATTTTTTGTGTGAATCTCTCATCAGGATCTAACAGAAAGCAAACTAGTTTTGCGTGAATCTGTATTGGCTGGTATGATCCACCTCTGATCTCTGACATGAGTGCACGAGCCAGTATTGGCAAAGTTGCTGTGAACATCGCGCATTGGCGAGGTTGATGTGAATATCGGGTGTGACGATTAACGATTGTCGAATCGAGAAAGTGTAGGATATCGAACACTGAGGTGAATAGCAGTATTGACAACACCAGTGTCGGAAACACAGCGACGGGGACACCGAGGATTGGTACGACGATTTTATCGATTTGACTTGTCGATCAAATGCTGAAGGGTTCAGATGATTACTCAACATAGCGCAAGAAGGTCGAAAAGACACTTAGAAAAATGTGGTTGTTAAAGCATCTCACTGACAACCTTCCAAAGACGGATGATCCCATATACGAGCAGTGGAAGACGGATGATAGTAGACTGTTTATACAGTTGATGAATTTGATAGAACCATCAGTTGAGGACATGGTTTAGAACACATATTCGGTGAAAGAATTATGGGATGTTCTATCGGCTGTGTTTGATGGATAGTGCGATTTGTCTCGCATTTATGACTCGGTTGTTGGCGTCTACCGAGCTGATCAAGGAGACAAGTCACATAAGGATCACTTTTGTGCCTTTAAGGTTCTAACTGATGAGGTAGATCGCGTGCTATCCTTAACAACGGATATCAATGAGACGAGAACTCAACGTCAACAACTCTATATCATGGTGTATCTCGTCTCATTTCGTCCTGATGCGGACTCTGCATGGTCTCAGATTATTGATGGGAGAGATTCCATCTCGATGGAAGCATACTTTTGTATCATACGGACAGCAAAAGTAGGTGGGACTGATACGAGTGATATTTCTGCTGATCGGTCTGCCTTGAGTGCTACTCGTGGATTTACAAACTCTATTATTAGTAAACACATGCAGAGCTGAGCTGTTAACGTGTCGCTATGACCGACAGAACTGATTGCGAGTGGAAATTATGACAGGGACGTCTACTAAATACTTAAATAGTAGTGAACAGTGATTTTTTTTGTTTTGAATTCAATGCCAAATGGTCAAAAGTATTTCCATTTTCAACAATTTTTTATCACTCCTTACACTTCTCGAACATCGGATGCACCGCCCACCCATTATGGTTTTTGTTTAAAAAATCACAAACAATCAGATATTTGCAAAAATTTTCCATTTTCCTTCTCAACTTTTTAGATTTGTTGTGAATTATTCCTGTTTTAAAATTTGATATGGATGGGAGATGTTCTCTGTAAGAATTAGATGTAGAATAACCTGTCACAAAATCAAAAAAGGTCAAGCACATGGAGTGGATATTTGATACAAATTTTTGTGGAGATGGATATGGTTTGCATAACAATATCACTTTTCTAAAATATTCATAAGTTATACTATAGAATTTAAATTTTGTAAAATATTTTGTTTATACTTATAATTTTTAAAAATATTTCAGTTACACTATGATTTTAAATTTGTTCTAAAATACTACCATAATTTTACCAAAATAATATGTTCAAATTTTGATCCACTGTTCGATTCTGATTTTGTCCATGTTTAAGAGTGTTCTATATGTTGTTTAATATATACTAGACTCACTAATGTAATCATTATATAGTACATTGTATCATTCTCCTCATGCCATTTTACAATCAAACTATTACTTTTCAACATTTTCTTCAATCAAATAAAAGTAATAATATATAAATTATAGCCACTCTATCCAATAATAAAATAATAATACTAATAGTACTAATAATTTTTTTAAAATATGATTATCCCGACTAGTAGTACCCAAGAACCACTCACACTTATCATTTAATTATTGTTCCAATTTGGGATTCAAATTCATTTTTTCTCTCCTCCTAATTAGTGTTACTAGACCACCCTTTAATAATAATAATAATAATAATAATAATTTTGTATATTAGAACTAATGATGATTCCGGCTACTAAGTACTGAGATCCCTCATCCCTCACACTCTCATTTAATTATTATTCTAGTTGAAATTTAAATCTACGTCCACTAATCTCATTACTGGTTCCCTATAATAATAATAATAATAATAAATTTTGAATGAAAAATAAATAATAGGGGAACCAGTATATGCAAATTCTTATTAGTAGTGGTGTTTGCTAACAAAAAAAAAAGAATAAATAAAAATGGATAGCAAATAATAGCATTTACTATATTCAAAGCGGTGGTGGTGCTTTGTGGGCCTAGAAGGAGAGAAAATCTTCCTTCCTTCCTCGTTATTTCTTTTTTTCCCCCTTTCTATCTCCGTTGGAAAGCGAAGACATCACAAGAAAGAAAAGAGAGAGAGAGAGAGAGAGAAGGATGAGAGAAAGAAGAGAGAGTGAAATGAGGATTGTAGAGAATCAAAACGGACGGCCGAGATTCTCCAAACCGGAGACAATCCACGGCTGCGCACAGTCCGGGGACCTCGTCGGCCTCCAGAAGAAGCTGCAGGAGAACCCATCTCTCCTCAACACGAGGAACTCCATTGTAAGTCTTTCTTTTCATTCAAGTACGAATCTTTTTCGCTATTTCTCAATTGGGGTCTCCATAAAGATGCTTTCTTGCTGAGAAATTTGCATATGGGTCCTCTTCTTTTACGATTTTTTTGTTTGGTTCTTAGGAAAAGATTGTATCTTTTTACAATTTCTCAATTGGTTTCGTAAAGACGATGACTTGCTGACAAGATTTCATCTGGGTCATGTTCTTTTACGATTTTCCGTTTGATTATTGTGAAAAGATCCGAACTTTTTCTCAAATCCCCAATTGATTTTTTCTTGAAATGCTAGAAAATACTTGTTCCTGCTCTTTTTGTTTCTGTCTTGAGGGTTGTTTCACTTGTAAAGCTGTAGTCTTTGTTCATTTTCTTGAAGTTGTGGGGAGGAATATGCTTCTTGACTAATTATTTTATCTGTTTATGATGTCTGTTTGATAATTTCTCTTATTAAATCACGATCTGCAATATAATTTATGAAGGTCTCTCCCATATAATTTTTTTTTTTTTTTACTTTATTAACCTAGTTATTTCTTTCCTACATACAAGTCCCTTAAATCTACCTTTACATGAGTGCCTCAAATTTGCTTACTATGTTGCATGGACACACATACGAGTGACACGGACTAGGTACTTATTTTAGTGTTCTAATGTTGGTGTTTTTCACTTTGCTTTGGGAGTTTTAGTCCCACATTAGAAAGCCACCAATGTGTATATCTCAATATATAACTTTGCTTAGTATTGGTATATGCACATGGGGTGGTGGTCCATGTGGGTTGACTTTCCTAGAGGGATTAAGTGTGAACCCCATTATGATAATATTTATTTTGTCACCACTTTTGGAAAGTTTTCCTTAGGAGCTAAGTCCCAAAGGGGTTTAGCGACTTGGACTCGGACTCAAGGACGCAAAGTGGCTCTTTGTTGGCGCACTTTGTACTTAGCACGTCAGCATCGTCGCATGACGCTCGTGCGCTCCTTTTATGTGCGAGTTACACGTACGGTTGCTTGCTCGGATGCATGCTTCTTAGAGCCATGTGGTCAGGTGCCCATGCGGACATGTGCGTATGCGGTCAGGTGCCCATGCGGCCAGGAGCGCATGCGGCCAGGGCCATGCGGTCAGGGGCGCATGTGGCCAGGAGCCCGTGCGGCCAGGGGCGCATCCGGCCTGGAGCTATGCGGCCAGCTAGTTAGCTTGAGCGAGTCAAGTGTGGAGGGGACAGGGACTGCTGTTGGTGGCTCGGTGCGACGCTGTCTGCTCTGTGCAGTACAACGCGTAGGCGACACAGGCGGCTCGTGGCTCTCTGTGCCACGCGATTGCAGCTTTCGGCGCCAGACGGCGCTGTCTGCTCTGTGCAGTACAGCGGCGCAGGCGGCTCATATGGCCTGATTTTTTTCTTAAGCTGCGTGGAAGCTGAAATCCTCTTTATATAGAGGCTCTCCTCTTTCATTTAGTGAGTTGAAAAAATTGAGAAAGAGAGAAACCGAGAGCATCAGCAGGACCTGCGGCAGTGTTTAGCATCCTTCCAAAGGAATCTTTCGAGTGATCTGAAGGTGACCAAGAGCGTTCAAGAAGTTCTCGTGTGAACTTGCTGGATCCTGGGGGCAGATCGTTGTATAGCGCGAATCTTGTCTTGAGCTCTGGTGGTTTTGATCACCACAGCAAGAGTTTTCTTATTTGTATTTCTGTTATTGTTTCCGTTCTTCTCGGTGTAGCGTCTGATGAGATACCTCAAGAAGACTTAGAAGTTTGCACTTTACTACAACGGAGATCTAGCAGTGGTAGAAGGCTTCACTGATGCTAGTTGGTGCTCAGAAGAAGAGATCAAGAGATCCACAGGAGGATATGTTTTCTCAATGGGAGGAGTTGCCATATCGTGGAAGTCGAAGAAGAAGACTATGCTCTCATGCTCATCGATGGAGTCTGAGTTCTATGCACTTGCAGCTGCAGCTGATGAAGCAAAATGGCTTCGAGAGCTCATGTACAATCTTCCAATGGTTTGTGTGCAGATTCCGACTGTACCGATATACTGCAAAAACTAGGCAGCTGCAGCAGTAGCATCTAATAATCTCTTCAATGGAAAGAAGAGAACTGTGCGGCTTCGGCACAGAGCACTGAACAACCTCATCAAGACTGGTGTTATTGCAGTGGTGGATGTTCGGTGTCAGGAGAACCTGGCGGATCCGTTCACTAAAGGTCTCAGGCGCCAGCTAGTCGAAGACACAACATGTAAAATGGGCTTGAAGGATCTCTGATATTGTGTATTTGTAATCCTACTATTAAGTTTTATGCTATTAGTTCAAAGAGAAATCTACTAGGCATCTAACTTTTGGTTTAAGGGAGGACCACTGATCTGAAAAATATCAGGTACAGTGGGTAGTCCTTATAGACAATGTGGGATACGTATCCGAAACCACTGTAGTCTACTATTTTGTTCTATATTACAATTCCTGTGTAAGGTTGGCTTCGACGCCTTAATGAGTTCTCGGACAGAGTGAATGTCCGGCGTGCGCTGCAGGAAGCATGTGTAGTTCATCACTACAAGGGACTTGTATCCCATGCTACAGTGCTGTGACACCACGATGAGGTAAAAGATTTAAAGTCTCGGCTGCGAGCCATGTCACAGCGGTGGTAGCACCGCAAATAGGCAGGTAGCTTAATGCTGAAAAGATAGAGAGTTGTAGCACATCACTACTAAAAGGCCGATGACCTCATGCTATAGTGGGTGACACCACATGAGGTAGTTAACCTCGACTGCGAGCCATGTCACAGCTGCGTAGCACCGCACGGAAGCGCAAGGCTTCATGCTGGGATGTAGTACAACACTACTAAGAGGCTAGTGACCTCATGCTACTGTGGGTGGCACCACATGAGGTAGTTAACCTCGGCTACGAGCCTTGTCACAGCGGCGTAGCACCGCACAAAAGTGCAATTTTTCATGCTGAAAAATATTAAACTCTCTTAAAAAAGGAACTCACCTAAGTGTATGGACAGAGATACATGCCGTCTATTGAGGGTAAACTTGTAGACACCCAAGATGCATACACCGAAACCAGGTCATTACAGGGCCTTTAATGTGCGACCGGAGGCACATCTGATGTCATTGTACGAGTGGGAAGAACATCAGCTATGGTTCAGAATTCAAGGCATAGTCCATTCTTGTATCGTACTGTTGTTTGACCCATGCGGAAAGATTCAAGTTGTGGGCAACATCTATCCTAATGCATGCTGGATAGTCACTGTGAGGAACGCTCGACCATATATTGTGATATATGTAGGGGATTGTTGGTGTTTTTCACTTTGCTTTGGGAGTTTTAGTCCCACATTGGAAAACCACTAATGTGTATATCTCAATATATAGCTTTGCTTAGTATTGATATATGCACATGGGGTGGTAGTCTATGTGGGTTGACTTTCCTAGAGGGATTAAATGTGAACCCAATTATGACAATCTTTATTTTGTCACAACATTTGGGAAGTTTTCCTTAGGATCTAAGCCCCAAACGACTCGGACTCGGGCTCAAGGGCGCAAAGTAGCTCTTTGTTGGCGCACTTTGCACTTAGCACGTCAGCATCATCGCATGACGCTCGTGCGCTCCTTTTATATACGAGTTACATGCACGGTTGCTTGCTCGGGCACATGCTTCGTGGAGCCATGCGGCCTGGAGTGCATGCGATCAGGTGCCCATGCGGACCTGTGCGCATGCGGCCACGGGCCATGCGGTCAGCTGCCCATGCGCACAGTCAGGTGCCTATGCGGCCAGGGGCACATGCGGCCCTGTGCCCATGAGGCCCGGTGCGCATGCGGCCCTGTCGGCGGCTTGGTGCGGCGCTGTCTGCTCTGTGCAGTACAGCGCACAGGCGGCTCGTGGCTCTCTGTGCCAAGCGGCTGCAGCTTTCGGCGCCTGGCGGCGCTGTATGCTCTGTGCAGTACATCGGCGCAGGCGGCTCATGCGGCCTGATTTTTTTCTCAGGCCGCATGGAAGCTGCAATTTTCTTTATATGAGGCTCTTCTCTTTTATTTAGTGAGTTGGAAAAATTGAGAAAGAGAGAAAAATCGACAGCACCAGCAGGACCTGCGGCAGTGTTTAACATCCTTCCAAAGGAATCTTTCGAGTGATCCGAAGGTGACCAAGAGCGTTCAAGAAGTTCTCGTGTGAACTTGCTGGATCCTGGGAGCATATCGTTGAATAACGCGAATCTTGTCTTTTGCTCTGGTGGTTTTGATTACCCCAGTAAGAGTTCCCTTCTTTGTATTTCTGTTCTTGTTCCCGTTCTTCTCGGTGTAGCGTCTGCGAACGTAAAGAGAAGAACGGTTTTCTGATTCTTGTTGTATTTGCATTTTCTTTTGGTTGTCAGTTTGTAACCTGTTCCTTGTTTAGTGCTTCTGTGGGGTTGTGTGTCACTGAAGATGGAACTCTTGTGTTAATTTTAGTGCACCGACTTCTCTTCTGGAGTTTGTAGAGACGAACTCTTGTGTGAGTCTCTACTTTGTGGCTACCTCTTCTTCTTTGATATGACTTCGGGACTAACATCTAATGCATTTTGGAGTATCGGTGGCATATGCAATAGGTGTCTGACACGACACACTGGTACGAATACGACATGTTTGGAGTGCCCATGCTTCATAGGCAGTCCCCCAATCACACAAAACACTGAGTTTCCATAGCCCTGGTCAATTAAATTCATGGGGAGGAGGGAAGAAGAAGGGGAAGTAGAAGACGAGAACCCCCCCCCCCCCCACACCCAAAACACACACACAAAAAGAATGATGGAATTTTGCATTACTAACCCCAGGATTTGGTTAATATTCGATTGACGGAGTGTGAATGTTTTCTCCATACAAGGCCCTTAAATCTACCTTTTTTAATAGGTCGAGCAATCTGGATATTTGCTCTAAATTATGGTAACTTATTATCCTTCTTTTGTACAGATGTCACAAACACCTTTGCATGTCGCAGCCGGGTATAACAATGTCAGCATAGTCAAATATCTCCTTGATTTGCATGGCTCGGAGAAACTCGAGCTGGAGGCCAAAAACATGGTAATCTGAAAACACAACCTTGGATCTTTTATTAGTTATTGATAGGATTATTTGTTGGGAGCAACATTAGTGACTGATAGAATTCTTCTTTCTTGTAGTTTAACCTTCTTATTTTAATTCTTTTATGGTGTTGTAATTGTCTCCAGTATGGCGAAACCCCTCTACACATGGCAGTAAAGAATGGGTGTAGTCAAGCAGCGCGGATGCTTATTGTTCATGGCGCTTTTTTGGAGGCCAAAACCAATGTAATGTTATCCAAAATTTCAGAAGCAAAATATTGTGTTAGGTTATATGATTATTGTCCTTGACTTGCACACTCCATTGAATATTGGATTAGGGATTGCATTGACTGAATAAGCATATTATGTATCCATTACAGAATGGAATGACCCCACTACATTTAGCCGTATGGCATGCACTATTACAAGGTGATTGTACTACCGTGAGCACATTGCTAGAATTCAGTGTGGACTCTAATGCCAAAGATGATGTATGCTTTCTCAACACAAACTATTCAGAGCATGCCGGTAACCAATAGTAGTATGTGCTAACAGTTAGCTTAATTTGTGTGTTATTGTAAATCAGGATGGAAAAACTCCTTTAGATCTTGTTTCACAACATGGCAGTGGTAGCGATAAGTTGCAGGAGATTCTGAATCGGTACAATCAAGAGCAAAGAAAGCGTAAAGCCATTGGGTTAGTGGGTGAGGCAAAAGAAAAGATGGAGGAGTTTGAAGCAGCTATGTCGAAGATTGTGGGTTTGCAGGAACTCAAATTGCAACTGCAGAAATGGGCCAAGGGAATGCTCATTGATGAGAAGCGAAGGGTGCTGGGCTTGAATATTTCTGCTAGAAAGCCTCCCCATATGGCATTTCTCGGTAACCCCGGAACAGGTATTACACTGTCTTAGTAGACCTGTTATTGTTTTGGTTCTAATAGGTTCCGAGTTTGTTTTGACTTCTTAAATACTTTACATGCCTATCTTGTCTAATTAGACCTGGAAATCAATTGGTAGATGATCCTGTGAGAGCTAATGACTGGGGCAAGCAATTTCCTGCTAGAACTTGCTTCCTATTTTACTATAAGATAGCAGAGGAAACCAGAGGGAAGTTTGACGTTTTTTGGGAATAATGTCTATGCAGGCTCAAGATATTGGAGCATGCATATCAACAATTTATTAAAGCTCACCACACAAGTTGCAATCTGTTATTATTTTGCTCGTCTTTAAGTATCATCTTTGTGTTGAAACCAATAAGTTCCATCATTGTTTTAGTTCTAGAAAATCTTTCATTTCTAAGTCTACTTCTTAATATTAAGATCGGCCATTCTTTTGATGAAAGCTCCCTGTTATCAATGATGCTGCATGTCTTACTAAAATAGGGGAAATTAGTTGTATAGAGAACTGCAAATTGATAGCATGTAGAATATCGAATGAGATGTTACTGGGTATTATTCTACTATCTATTAATTAATTTTTATATGGGTGATGATTAGTTGTTTGATGTCATTTGAATCATATGTGATAAGTGCTCATGGTAATGTGTATAACTCTTGTTAGTGTTTGATTAATTATTGACAAATGGTTGGTTACCACTTAAGCTAAATGTATCAATTGGGTTCCTGCTTAACGAGCTGGTATGACTAGAGAGAGAGAGATTAAAATGGCTGAGGGGGTTAAAAATGATATTATTGTTGCTATCATACAGAGGAGGCGGACCTTTAATAGAGCTTGCGCAGAAAAAGAGGATTACATAAAGTTATGTTAAAAGCTCTGTTTTTGTTATGTTTGAAATGATTATGGATTCTCTCTAGGAGCCAATTTGGATGCCTGTATGTAGGTATTTTGTGATAAAACATCTTTTGTCGTGTTTGTATCATATTATTCTATCAATGACTTGGAAGAAATTGTTTGTAGTATGGTTGAAAATGTCTTCCTCTCAATTTATGATTTCATCAGTTGCAAATAAACATCTTTGCTTTAGCTTCACAAGTCTTGCATGGTAACACACACACACACACACACACACACACACACACACACACACACACATACGTCTTGCAATTAAATTTGCTTCTCATAAATGTAGAAGTCTGACGTCTTCTTGTTGCAATTAACAAGCTAATCTTGGCGTGTTCATTATCCGACAGGAAAAACCATGGTAGCCCGAGCTCTTGGCAGCCTCCTCCACATGGTTGGAGTTCTACCTACTGACAAGGTAACTGAAGTGCAAAGGACTGACCTGGTTGGAGAATTTGTAGGGCATACTGGACCAAAGACTAGGCGAAAGGTATATCATATCCTTCACTCAATGATGCAGGTTGAACTTTATACTGAGATACATTTGTTTCAACTTGTTGGACCTTGCTAAATCAATGATATCCTAGATCTAAAGAAAACTCACATCTGCCTTTGAAGTGCTTCATAGACTACTAACTTAATCAATTCTAAGTATATATGGTTTCTTCTACGGCCTCTTCGATATGAATGATTACTATTATTAGATTTCTTCGCTGAAAAATATAGATGTGTTTTAAGTTACTGAAGTAAAATCTATTTACAGATAAAAGAAGCAGAGGGTGGAGTTCTTTTTGTAGATGAAGCCTATAGGCTGATACCAATGCAGAAGTCAGATGACAAGGATTATGGCATCGAGGCCTTGGAAGAGATAATGTCGGTGATGGACAGTGGTAAAGTGGTCGTAATATTTGCTGGGTACTCTGAGCCAATGAAGCGAGTTATTGCTTCAAATGAAGGTTTCTGCAGAAGGGTTACCAAGTTCTTTTACTTTGATAACTTCAACACGGACGAGCTTTCTCAGATTCTACACATCAAAATGAGAGAGCAAGATGAAACTAGTGCTCTCTATGGATTCAAGTTACACCCATCGTGTACTGTGAAGGCAGTTTCAGATTTGATCGCCAGGGGGACCACGGAGAATCAGAGGAAGATTGTGAATGGGGGTTTAATAGAACCATTGCTTGCTAATGCTCGGGAAAATCTGGACCTTAGGCTTGATTTTGATTGCTCGGATGCTGATAGTCTGGTTACCATCACTATGGAGGATCTGCAGGCAGGTCTTCGCTTGCTCTCGCAATGAAATTCCAAGTAGCTTTAGCATGGTGATGATCAATGATCCAGCTCTAGCAATCTTCTGCTGATCAGTTATAAGGTGGAAATTTGGATTAGTTAGTTATATTGTTGCTTCCCTCTTTAACTATTCTTTTAGTAGAATTAATAATAGTAGTTTACATTCTATTTTTATCACCAGGATTCAGTTATTTTTGGTTGAACGACTACACTGTAATTGTAGTTGTAATTATTTCATTGCATTGGAATTATCCAAGCTATTCAATCAAGTATTTATTTCTTCTTTTATTTATTTGTTTAATTATGTACAGCTCCACTATGTTAGAACCCAGGGGTACAACCAAGCAGCGTACACCACTGATTTTGCTATTCCTTGTGGCCATGGATGGACCTACATGGGAGCGAGTGGGGACAATTGTCTCCACTGAATTTTTGAATTTTTATTTCAGATTTAAAAATTCTTGTTAATTTTTTTTTAATCAATTTTATGTTTTGATTTCTCCAAAATTTGTAATTTGTAATTTCTATATACATATTTACATCATGATTTACTTTTTTCTTTTTTTTTCGTAATATTAAATTTTGATGATTCGATACAGAGAGAGAAGTTATGGTTGAGGAACAACAACATTTTGATGTAAAGAAATTTTATCGAACAATTTTTTGAACTTCCTTTACATTTGAGGTGATCCCTTTTTTAAATTTCTGCGATCGCCCTTTCTTGTAGCGTGTTTCAGCATTCTGGAGGTTCAGTGGTTAGGAACTTTTTGGTTTGCAAATTTGGAGCATGGAAGTGGCTAAAATTCGGATTTTGGATCACTTCACATATTTGATTGAAGGATTTGCAGAATTCTGTCACGAAATTGAAGTTTGTTTTTTTCGAATTGGAGAACAAAAGTGGATTTTTTTTATTTTTACTTCGTACGTTTTGTTGGATGACTACTTCTTCTCTATTTTAACAAAAATCTATTTTAACAAAAATAAAATTTATTATTTATATCATTTCAACAAAAATATATATATTTTTACTCATTTTAACAACCAATCAAACACTTACCTTTTTATTTTCTATTTTTAATCTTCACTTCTTCAAAGAATCCAAAAAAAATTTATTTATTTTGTTCTACTTCGTCACAATACGTAAATATAAATTTTTGATTTTTTATTTTGCCGAACCGACCAGACCTATTGGTACCGCATGCCACGATTTATGTGCGATCACTAAAAAAATCTTAGGCTTGGCCAGGAATAAATCTCTACTAATAAAATGAGATCCTGTAAGAAGCTACGCAGCGGCCAGTTACGTGGAATCACATTTTTTAATCCCTGATGCATTTCGCATTTTAAGGTCATTGCATCATCAAGCAAAGGCCATAAAAGGATCATTAACTATTGTGACAGTCATCTCAACTTGCACATACCAATTATGTCAATATAGATTGCCATTTGTACTTCTTTACTTCAAGTAGAACGTTTCAGTTGATACTTGGATTGTATCTTTTGCTTTTGAATATTTCTGACTTGTCGAGCAATTAGATTACTTTTGAAACCACAAGGTGGTGTCAGCTAAAGAAATGCCAAGTTAATCAACCTACAAAAATAAACGACATTCCTTGACATAGCACATATGGCATCTTCTATGATGACAATTTATTAGAATCATTCAACCATGAAATTTCACAAGAATCGCATATTAAAATTAAGCCAGCATTGTCAGAAGAGTTAATGTATATCACATTTGACAACTAGTATCATCACATCAGGAGTGCATAGAAACCCCAATATTTTCTATTATAAATTATTAGTATATATGTCCGTATGTTGTACATATTTTATATTATTATAAAGAACAAACAATATTTTTTAATTATTTACTAATTGGAAAAAGCAAATGCTTTCAATTTTTTATTTTTTGGAAAGAACAAAGAGCAGCCTCATTTTTTTTTCTACATGTAATTACCTATCTACCCATGTTAAATTTAAAGAAAAATTTGACTTGGTAAACATAGATGAGGGTAATTTTGGAATAAATTTTACGGTGAAGCCAACTTTTTATGGGTAAAGTACAAAAAATCGGTCATTAGATTTATGTTTTTGCATTTAAAGACCCCTGGCTTTAAAAAATTATCACATTTATTTTGGTTCAATTTACACCCATTTTGAATTCTGCCGTTAACATACGTTAAAATACGTTTGAAATGACGATTTTACCCCTCCCCCCATTCTCTTCCTTCCCCTCTCCGGTGAGGGAGGCGGGGAGGAGGAGGAGGGGGGAGAGGGCGGATGGCCGTGCGGAGGGGTGGGGGGTGGGGTTGGCCGCGCGAGGAGGAGGAATTCGTCTATCGAGTCTTATTTTACTCGAGTCATATATTGTGGAAATGTTTCATTGCTATATTTGTCTATCAAGTCTTATTTTGCTAATAAGACAAATTGAAGGGACTTTTTTTTTGCAGTTTATCCAACTTTTCATATTATATAGTGGGTAAAGTGCAAAAAACTCCTCCTTAGATTTGTCTCGTTAGTAAAATAAGACTCGATAGACAA
>JAYESA010000005.1:290568925-290616425 GCA_036927795.1 Iris macrosiphon
CAATTTTTGCCAATACTGTTTGACACTGTTGGCAGAATTTGGTCCTGTGGGATCCACATTTTTTATTTTTTATTTTTTTCCCTACGTGTTCGGTCTGTTGTATTTTTCGCCAACTGAGTTGGCTGACTCTGTCGTTATTTTTAATTTTAGTAAACTTGTTTTATTTGCATTTATTTAATATAATTTAATTTTGCTACAGTAAAGTTTTTCTTATAACTATATGTGCATAACTATCTACCTAAGATATGACTATATGTCTTATCAGCCTTAATGTTTATGTGCATAATTTTATGAAATAGCTGTATAGGCCTCAGGATTATATATATATATATATATATATATATATATATATATATATATATATAAATAAATAAATAAAAGTATAAATTAGTTATAAAGATTTTCAATAACAATAACTATTTTATTGTTATTTAATAGTTAATATTTTTGACTAATTTATACTTATTTATATAAATTAAATTAAATAAAATTAAATTTCAGGAGGCGTACCCTCGGAACAGCTGTCTACGTCTCACGGTGTAAATAACAGATATAAATGACTTGGGATTCCGTGGAGGTCGTGGTGGTAGACGTAATGGCCGAAATGCTGGTCGTGATGGTGGATGAGTTAATGGCGGTCGTAATGGAGGACGACAAAGCACATGCTTGGTCAACCTGGATATTTTCAGTAGCAGTGTCCCAAGGCTCCTACTGTCAATGTTGTATCAGATACTCATGATGATGAAGAGCGATCCGTGCAGATGACTAACGAACCTAAGCAAAATTCGATGCATTCCAAACTCAGCGACGTAGAAGAGCCTGTACATTTGGATCCACAGTCGGATACTCAGCGGCGTGTGTGGTAAGACCAAAGCAATGGATTGTAGATTCGGGTGTGTCTAATCACATGACAGGCGATACAGGTATGTTGCATTATTATGTATCTGTGATACGTGTGACAGATATCAATGTTGCAGAAATTCGGCTAGGCGGCCGACTAGTCGGGGACTAGTCGCTAGTCGGCCGCCGCCGACTCGACTTGGCATCTAGGCGTTGGAAAAAGTCGGTCGGGGCATTAGTCGGCACAAGTCGGCCGACTAGGAATAGTCGGCCGCCTAATCCAATCCAAAAAAAAGACCTAACCAGCAGTCGACAGAAGGAGAAAAGAAGAAAGAAGAGAAGGAGAAAAAATTCTAGCATGCAAAGCAGTCGCCGTCGATCCAGCCGACCAGACGCCGTCGTCGAGCCTCCGGCAGGTAATTATGCTATGTTTATTTTTTTGCTGCTTTCGTTTTTTTTTTTGTGTTTCATTTTTTTTTTTTGCTTGTGTTTGGCTTCTTGTTTTCGCTAGTGGCTATTATTATTCTTCAGCCTTCTTAGGGCTTTGTGGGTTCTCTTTTGTTTTGTTTTTTTTAATAGTCACTTTTGACTTTATTGCAACTTTAAAACCCCCCCCCTTTAGACTTTGTTGCTTTTGTCTTCTTGTAACACACTGTGGATAAGAAACAGACAACCGCATAAATTATTTTGATAAAGGTCTGCCATGGCTCCATTTGTATATATTATCCATTTCATTATATGTATGCATTATCCATTTCATTATATGTATGCATGTGTTTTGGACCAAGTCTTCATTGAGTGGTTAGTTAGCTTTGTCCTGGTGGAAGAAAATTGACAAGCAGCAGCAGTCCATTTTTTTTGGTAATTAATACTAAGTTAATTGACTAAAAGTTAGTCCCAGTACCATCTAACTATGCTATGCTAGATATGATAATCTGATAACAGAAAAAAAACAAAACAAATGAAAGAACAATAAACAAAAGAAAGACAGTGCACAACAGCACATGTGCCGTGCACTACAACACAAAAAAACAAAAAATGATAATCATATTCATTTTGTACATATCAGAAACAGTGAAATGTCTGTACACATAAAGATTGGATACTAAGTTAATATTTGGATGACATATGACATATATTGCAAATATTGTTTTTTATTATATATATATATATATATATATATATATATATATTAAAAAAACTTCTAAACCAACTAATCTGACTAGTCCCCGACTAATCCGATTAATTCCTAGTCCCCGCGAATCGACTAGCGACCGGCTAGTAATTTTTACAACCTTGACAGATATTATTGTTGCGAATGGCATTTCTCTGAAAGTTCGTAGAATAGGAAGTACCAGTTTTTCTCCAAATCTGCAACTCAATTCAGTTTTACACACTTAGAAACACATTCAGTTTATTATCCATTAGTCAGATAATTCGTGAGTCATGACTTACACTGCTCAGTAACATTCTTTCCTGATGGTTGTGTTTTTCAGGACATGAAGACGGAATAGACTATTGGTAGGGGGCATGCGGCTGGAGGCTTATACATGGTTGACTTGAATTTGTTTGTTGCATGTGTCGGCGTGTCCTGCAACCCGTTTGAGTTGCATTGTTGACTTGGTCATTCATCTATCCAAGCTCACCAGAAATTGTGTCCATTACTAGATCTTCAAGTTTCTCTTAATTGTGAGTCGTGTAGTCTAGCTAAACATCATCATGTGCCTTATCCATTGAGGTTGGGTAAAGCTATTTCAACTCCCTTTCAATTAGTCAACTGTGATATATGGGGTCTATGTCATGTTGAATCGGTGATGGGGTTCAAATATTTTGTTTCCTTTATTGATAATTGCTCACGAGTCACTTATGTCTACCTAATGAAGAACCGTTCAGAATTATTTGATATCTGGTGTAATTTTTTTACAGAAATAAAAATCCAATTTTGGGTTTCCATTAAGTATCTTCGAAACGACAATGGTCGTGAGTATGTGTTTCGGGAGTTCTCTTTCCATCTTGCTAGACATGAGATTATCCACCAAAATTTTTGTCCTTATACATCACAACAAAATGGTGTGACAAAACGTAAGAATCGTTATCTTTTGGAAACAACTCGACCACTTATGTTTCATGCCAGTAAATCAAGAAAATTTTGGTCGGATCATGTACTTACGGCTTGTTATTTGATTAATCGTATGTTGTCTCATGTCTTCAATAGAGCTACTTTTTCTAGGTTATATCCCAACTGTATGCCATTTCCTCTACCTCCCAAGATTTTTGGATGCTTGTGTTACGTTTGTGATACTTGTCTTACAATTTCTAAATTGGATCCGAAGGCACTCAAGTATATTTTTCTTAGGTATCCTAAGGATCGAAAAGGGTATCGTTATTTTTTTCTGACTTTGAGGAGGTATATTGTGTCTCGAAATGTTACCTTTGTCGAGGCTGAGTTTCCCTCATCCTTTCCACCTAAAGAATATGTTCCCGAAACTAATCCAGATGAGGATTTTCTTCTGTATCTGGTTCAACCACAGTAGTCGTCCGTAAGGGTGCCATCCCTTATCGAGCCAGTCTCACCGTTCCACGATCCACAAACACCAGCTCCGTCAGAACAGGAATCACCAATGGTGCCCACAACCGTAGAGTCGGTGTCGTTATCAGAGTCATCTTTCAGCTCCACAGATTTACCATTGCCTGATATACCGACTCGCCCACGTCGTACATACCGCGACCATCTTTTGTATGTTGACAACTACAAAGGACTCGCGAGTCACACTCAGTCTTTGGTTGCTACTATTGATGGAATTCATATCCCACATTCTGCTAAGGAGGGACTCCAACATCCTGGTTGACGCGCCACTATAAAAGAGGACATACGAGCGCTTCGAGAAAACCATACATAGGACTTAGTGGAATTGTCTATTGATAAGAAGGCGGTTGCAAATGAGTGTTCACAATAAAGGTGAAATCGGATGGCACTCTTGATCGTCTAAAGGCTCGTCTTGTAGCAAAAGGGGATCCACATGCTTACGGCGTGGATTATTTTGAGACTTTCTTCCCGGTTGTCAGGATAACTTTTGTACGATTGCTCATGTCGTTAGTCGTCCGATATGATTGACCCTTACTTCAGTTGGATGTGAAGAATACATTTTTTATGGGGATCTTGACGAGGAAGTGTATGTGATACAACATCTTGGATTCGTTGCAAGGGAGGATAAAGTCTGTCATCTGTGAAAGGCACTCTATGGTCTCAAACAATCACCTCGTGCTTGGTTTGATCGCTTTTCACATGTAGTTAATCAGTTTGGTATGAGCCAATCAAAGAAGGATCATTCAGTATTTACCGACGGACATCAGCCAGACGGATACTACTTGGGGTCTATGCTGATGACATCGTGATTACAGGGTATGACAGCCAAGGTATTGCCGAGCTAAAAAAGTTTCTGGGCGAGCAAGACATTGTATTGTTCCAGAGAAAGTATGTTCTTGATATACTAACGGAAGCAGAAATGATGCAAAGGGAGCAACCTCACCCATGGATTCAGGGATAAAGTTATTTTTCGATGAGGGAATATTGATGACGGATCCTGATCAGTATCCTCGGCTGGTCAGAAAACTCAATTACTTGGCGGTTATAACTCGCCCGAACATTTCCTGTGTTGTAAGTATAGTGAGTAGGTTTATGGCTTCTTCACGAGTTCCGTATTGACAAGCAGTTCTCAGGATCTTGCGCTATCTAGCTCAAAATCCGAGAAAAAAATTAGTATAGAGAATTAGGAACATACTCGTATTGAGTGTTTTAGAGATGCTGCTAGGGTGCGAGTCTTCCAGATCGAAGGTCTACATCCGGGTATTCAGTATTTATTGGCAGGAATTTAGTGTCGTGGAAGGACAAGAAACAGAATGTGGTCTCACGATCAAGTTCAGAAACGGAATACCGAGCTATTGCTCATGACACGATAGAGGTTATATTTACAACATCTTCTAAAAAAAACTAGGAGAAGAAGAAGAAGAATCGGAAAGCAGCAGATATATGGTGTGATAACCAATCAGCCATTCACATTGCTACCAATCTTGTATTTCATGAATGGACGAAACACATTGAGATCGACGTCCACTTCGTTCGTGATGAATACCAAAAGGGAGTGATAACATTTCACTATGTGAGAACAGATAATCAGATAGCGGTTATCTTTACGAAGTCTATTTTATGCTCTCGTGTTCGGTTTCTTTGTAACAAGATGGACATGATTGACATCTATACTCCAGCTTGAGGGAGGATGTTGAGTATTAGTCTTTGGCTTTAATCTCACACCTGGTAGATCCAATAATGAGAGGCTGACCTCTCATATAAATATGTACTCACTTATCAATGAAAATATTCTATTAAACTGAGTCATAACATTCTACATAAGTAGTTGTTGTTTGATCCTCTTGTATTCTGAATCATCTAAAAATAGTGGAAAAAGAAACAATGTGTTGTTGCCATGGTTTTCCCCGGTTAGGGTTTCCACGTAAAATGTGTCTGTATTTTGTTTTTCATCTTCCGATGTGTTGGTTTATCTCGAATATCCGTAACAAAGTAAACCCACAATACCGCAATCAGCAACCAGTGAAAGGTAGCCCTTTTATAACACACCTCCCATGCCAGCAAACCAGATTCAAGCCCCATTGTTTTATTATGATGTTTGATGTGAGTATTCTTAAATGTGCACCCACAAGTAAAACTAGACCATCAATTCATCCATATCTCCCCTCAAGGCTTCTTTAAAATCCAGTAGAGTCCTTGGTAAAACTCACTCAAAGAGAGGATAATGATGACCTAGTTCAAAAGGAAGTCAAATGGTCATTTAAGTTGTAAGGTTTACAAGATCTAATAGCTTCACTCCAATTCAAAATGAAAATCTCTGACCTCTCGAAACCTACATTTATCTTCAGGCATGCTCGCATGCATAAATCAGTGGGAAGAGAATAAAGAGGTTTGTTTATCAACTACAAGTGAATAATAGGCTATATGTTGTGAGTATAGCAGCCAAAACAGCGCACACAACATTAGAATTTAAAGAAACTGACATTGAGAAGCATACCGACTCACTATGGCCTGTCAAAGAGTGAACTAAGCTGCCATCAGAAGCATTCCAAACACATATCCTGCAATCTACACAAAGAATATAGAAATGGATGAACAACTGCTTACCCTAGAACAACCATAATATTTGTAAATCACCATAATTTGAACTAAAACACAAAAAGTATAAGAAGACTGCTAACACCATCCATAATTAGACAGAACATCCAATGGCAGCTGAAGTTACTAGGTCGGTCGTATCTATTATCATTGCTAATGCAAAATTGCAGGGATTTTATAGCAAATAAAAAGGGCATATTTACCCTTGTTCCTATCAGAGAAAAACCATATTTTGTCGGAAACAGAAACAATTCATCCTAAGAATTATTCTTCATATAGGCGGAATAAAAAGTTCTAGTTAAAGGCTGAAAGCCACAGATATAACACGGAGCACATAATAAGAGTAATATTCTATTTGCTCGTTTACTACTTAAACATGTAATACGAAAAGAACAAAAATAACATGATGTGATGTGACATTTCATTGTCTTAATAAAAAAATATTAGCTGAAAATAATGCAAGAATGATGAAATCTTCCAACAAAAAGATGGAAACCAAACCCTAATTCCAGAGCAAAAGAGGTGCATGAAAGTTTGTAACTTTGGATATGTCCCATGGTCCTTGATGTCTTCCCACGATTCAAGTATCATAGAGGAATACCAAGCAGTGTTCTCATACATCAGGAAGGGATTGCAATTTTAAAAAGTTTTTTAAGATTGCAATTTTAAAATGTTTTTTAACTTTTTCTAAATGTTACCTGTTCTTGTGCCAAATCAAGGGAAGAAAAAATGTTGTGTAGCATCTCTGTAGTATTTACTGCATTTTGGAAGGCATGGTGTGTGCACCCAATTGGGACAATTTTTACAGCATAAACACATAGTTGAATAGCATTGGAATATATATTTTCCTCAATTTTTTGGAGGTACATATTGCGAGCTTTAGATATAGCATAACATTAGCAAGAACCTGGATTGTTATACATGTGAGCAAGTGGTAGGCACTGGGAAGTAGACTACATGTTTTATGAAAATTGGTTCATAACATGTGAGAAATAGAGACAAATGGTGTCCCCCTACCAAAGAATCTTGTCAAGACTCAAGAGATGCTCAAACAGAAACACCCAGTCTAATAGTATCACAACGAGCCACTCATTACTAGCATTCTAGCAATTCAATATGTTGATGACTATAACAACACTTATCCCAAATTATCATCATCCTAATAGTCTGGAACTGCCTATATGAAACTTTCTAACAAATATTCAGGTAAACTGTTAACAATTAATCCACTAGTGAAGTGGATGAAGTTACTGCAACCCCAAATTAAAGTCAAAGGCATGGTGGCTGGTCAAATTATAAAACATTGTTTCACTTAGCCTATAAGTATGTTGAAAAGTGCATTATACAACAATAACATCATATAAATCTGTCGACATCCTTTTAGCTTGAAAGCACAATATATAGCAATTGTACAAACTAACCCATGATAGCAGCAAGCACAAAACGGTTATCCAAGCTCCAAACAATCATATTAACGCCACGAGGGGTCGGCTGAAATCTTTGGCGTGGGCCTCCACGAGGAGGTTGGGGAGGCATAGGTGGAGGAGGAACCTTAAGATGGTAAGAACGCGTCCAGCGGCCCACTTTTCCCTAACAGAATCAAGAGATTTTAATAGTAATATGATAACTCCATTAAGAAAATTGATACTGTTAAGCCTAAAACAACTGTAGGAAGATGTAAAAGCATCTATAATTATATATGTCAAATAATCCTTCTAATGATAGAATCAGCTGAAAGCATACACATGCTTATTATGATTCAAACTATTTGGTATCTACATCAGACACCTTGACAAGATCAACCAATTGATGGACAAAAATAAACCAAGGAGTCCAAACAAACAAAACCAATCATATATGCTGAGGAATAACAAGAAGCACTGTTAAAATGTTTTACTATGACAAACAAACCCAGAGTCCGGTACCCAGTTATCTATAGAACCAAAATAGAAACGTTAAAAAACATGACGTTACGGTACTGTTATTACACTAATAATGTGCAACAATATATGGTTGTGACATATCGTGTAAGATTAGCCAGACAGATTTCTTGTTCCAAAGAAAATGATTAGACCTATGCAATATGATAACCTGATATACGAAAATAGTGGACAATGTTAGAAATTAGGTCAACATATATCCTAATGGATTGTACTGATGAACTGTCATCAAAAGGTGAAGATATGTCAACCTACAAAGTCCAGACGGTGATGGACTGACAATTTTTTCTGCATAGAAACAACTTTTTGAAACAAAAAATAAATATCAGCCCAAATAAACAAGTTTTTGGGACACAGGTCATGGCTCGTAAATTCATGTGGGGGCTGAGAATCAGAAATATTTATAGCCATTTTGTTAGGGAAACCAAACAGTAGAATTATCAACAGCAAAGAATAAAATAAGTTGATCTCACATGCGATCGTCGGGATCTTGGGATCCAAATGATTGCACTTCCATCACGTGAACACGTAACGATGTTGTCATGGGTGAACCTGGAGAACACAAAAGCCCAAAGTAACAAAACATATGCACAGAGTAGGCAAAAACTAATTTTGCTTAGAGAATTTCAACATTTCCATTTTCAGTAAATGATTCAGAAGAACAAATACGGGAATAAATAAAGTTTTAACGTAAACAACAAACTCAGAACGAACGAACCAGGAGTTTTTAAACTTTGGAATATTATCCTCCTTAATAGCATCTGCTGTAGAAGACCTAGATGCCACGGCACATCCACTAAACCAAAAAACCACCTGTATTAGTGTACATGATCAAATAAGTAGAAAGGAATGCTTTCTAAATGTAGCCAAGTAACCTGAATTGCACATAATTGACATCATTCTCATGGCCAGATAAGGCATCCATCTCGTGATTTGGCTGCTCGGAATCCTCTGAGCTGGCTTTACAAGCATTCCACACCTGCAAAACGAACTAGCTTATTAACAAAGAATCGGATTGCAACACGAAAGCTAATTCCATTTGGTGTTTTAGCCTGAACAATTATACATGAAACAAATTTTTACTAGAGAAAGTTCATGATTATGCACACAGATATACCCTTGCAATTGTGTCCGAGCTACCGGTAACAAACACAGTTCCATTAGCATTATACGCACAACACAAGATTTGATGAGTTTGTTGGCCAATATTTGATGATGGGTCATTACTCTTTCCTGTGTTCAGCTCCGCCATTACCAACATCCTATCAGCAAGCATGAAGAAAACAACTATAGCCATTACTAAAGCACAAAACTAACCAGGTAAAGTATCTGGTGGCTTTGGGACATAAATTCGTGGTCGGACCTGTGAAGACCTAGCATCCCAGATACGACATGTTCCATCATCAGAAGACCTGCCCCCATCAGACAATATAAATAGTCAAGCTGGAACCATAATAATTGGTTGCACAAAATTTTAAAGAAGGCAGCTAACTTTGATAGAAAATAATACAGTGCATGGATTGACGTAACTTTACAGTTAACCAACAAACCTGACACCCTCCAAATTGATGGCAAATTCCTGGAGAAGGAAATTATGGACAAGAAAAGTGCTTGCAGTAAACCTTAAAGGGCAGTGGATGGGCAAAGAAACCATCTTTAGTGGTAATGCGGTTTAATTTCATGCAACAAAGGATGTTTATATCTGAATAGGAATAGAAAAGCAGAAGAAAACTCTCTAGCTATAATCTCCTACACAGACACATTAGTGAACTAAAGTTACTAAACATAAGAGCGACCAATGATTGACTGAGGATTTCTTGCACCTACATCTAATCCTTATTTTCACATATCAAACATGGAGTTTGCTCTGGAATTCATGCTTAACTATTATGCCCCATATATTCTTTGTCATACTACTTGCACCATTGTTCGCTCATCTCCCTAACCAGTATATATGGCCCACCTGTCAGTGAATGGTAAGGAGGCAGGTAAATTAGCTAGGCGAGTGGAGACCGTACAATGGCAAGAAAGTCTTTATACCAAATTTTTGGGGCGGCTATTTGAGTCCTTTCCTTCCATCCAGCTCTCTTAAGCATCCTTTGTAACATCAACAAAAATCATATTCTTCCTTACAACCTCAATCCACATTCGTTTAGGCCTATCCCTAGTACTAGCCACTCTTTTAACTAATATCCTATTGCTCCTCCTGAGAGTGCTCTAATCCGCCTATGTTTTAATTGAAGAATATCTACTTGATGAATACAGTAAGTCCAAGTAGCTTTTTTGCTGAATTTGGCCCAAAACAAACAAGTTGACCTGAACATCAATGTCTTAGGTTGAAAGACCAGTCAGATCCTGATGGAATATGTTCCAAAAAGATCATTATGACTTAAGGCAAACAAAAACCATCAGATTCAAGTGGCAGATCAAACCTGAAATGGACATGCCTAAAGGTAAGTTATCCATTACAGTCGTACATGGAATGTAACATCCCTCTTCTCTCTCCCCAAGGATGCTAAATATGAGTGAGAAGTGCAAAAGAAAAAAGAATACCTTACAGCACTACAGCTTGACTGAGCAGCAAAGCACATCTCTAAATAGGTTTGTCATCTGCCTCTCTCCATTTTTTTCTTACCTTTTTTCTTCAGGAACAAAAACAATATGGACCTTGCTGTTCCCTTGGCATCCTGACCCCCCCCCCCCCCCCTAGACATCAGCCTAATTCTAGTTCAACAATTTCTTTTTCAGATCCCTCAAGGCCGAGAAGAAAGAAAGAAAAACTTAATGATATCAATTTGAAGAAAGATTACACGAGGAAAAAACAAGGATACAGGTAAACAGTTTGGGATTTGGTCCTTCCTACTTATCTCTGATGTACTGATGAAACATTTCTGAACTCCAAGAATAACAAATTGATTCACTAGATTATATTACAATCTTTTAATGAACACAACTAAAGCAAGAAGGTATTTTATGTACTAAAGTATGAGAATTGAATCTTCTATAAGCCTTACAAAGTCACAAGGAAGAATCACAATATACCATAAAACAACTAATGATCAATGGTTGCATGACTACTTCATAACTCAAAACAACTTCTGCCTACTCTATGACACTTGCAATTCTGTGAACTACTCTATAACACTTGCTATTCTGTGAACTCAAAGGTTGCATTAGTAACTCAAAACTTCTGCCTACTCTATGACACTTGCTATTCTGTGAACTACTAATGATCAAAGGTTGTGTGACTACTTCATAACTAATGATCAAAGGATGCATGACTATTTCATAACTAAAACAACTTTTGAATTATGATTAGTTAGATTACGATGACCCCAGAATGAAGATGTGGGCAGTATCCAGTGTATTTAGACTAATACAACAGCAGCCAGGCCTTCTCCAATCAGAATGGAGTTGGCTCCAAGAAAGAAGAAAACAAATAATATTTGTTCACATCGATGAAGTGAGTAATCTGTATGAAAATAGCTGTGCAAGTTTGATGTTATCCGTGGAGTATGAAATTTACCAGAAGGGTAAAATCTCAACATGAGTGTGAAGATTGACTAACGATATAGCCAATTTACGAGCGAAGTTCCATACTGTCATTGAGCTTTCTGAAGGATGGAGAAAAAAATTGGAATATTCAAGTAACATTACATTGCACAAGATTCAAGTGCATTTGCATAAGAAAACCAGGTGCAACTATTTTCAGGACAAATTTCCAAGAACAACATGTCGTAGATTGGAAATGTTTACTTTGAAGTATGTTTCCTGTTACAAATATAGACCACAAGTAGATAACTGTAAAAGAACTAGACAAGTAACACAACGAAGATAAGCATTGAGGCATAGAAGCAAGGAAACTAATTTCCATAAACAGCACTCACGACAACAGTTGATAAGAGCCTGGCCGAGGACTAAAAGCAATAGCAGTTACAGCTCCGATATGTCCCCTCAGAACAGAAATCGGAAGCCCATCAGGTAGGCGCCACTGCATGGACAAGATAAGGAAATAAACTCAACGCTGAAGCAGGAAGCATAGACCACCTCACAGTACCAATAAAGATTGTATAACGAATATAAGAAAACTTACAACTCTAATGATGAAGTCATTTGATGAAGATGCAACCAAAGTATTATTAGAACTGACAGCCAAGTCAGTGATATCACCCTTCAAACATATCCAAAAGTTAAACAGATCAAAGGGAAAAGAGAAAAAGAAAGGAGAAAGATACCTTAGAACTGAGAAATGAACAAGAAACAATGTACACTCACTTCATGCCCCCTGCAACTGGCTAGGCAAAATGCAGTTTCCATTGACCAGATCTTCACAAGGCGATCGTCGGAACCAGTGATAACATACCTCCCTGAGCGATCAAATATGGCTACAGAGATGATAGAAAATTCAAAATGCAGTAGCACCGAATAAAATCATATTATATGATCAAACAATAACAGTTCGTTATTTAAATAAACAGAGAAGAATATCAAGACAACAGCAGAAAGAAGCGACTACTATACGTGTAAACTTTGAACTTTAAACTACCAACGAAAAGTTAGTTTCCCTAACAAATGAAAAATAAATAAAGAAGAGATAACAAGCTCTTGTTTAACCAAAAGAAAGCAGCCAGTCACAAACATAACCAACAGTTACCTCCCTCAACCATAAGGCAGAGAATTCCTGAATCCTTGTTTAACATCTGCAAAAATGCAACTTCTACAGAGCCTTAAACGGAGACTTTTACCAACAATTTATTGGGTTTCCTCTCCTTGCCTGAACATTCCAAAAACTTGAGTCCCTTACTTGGCCAAAAACATTATTTTTTGAGATTACAGGGCCAGTTATTTAGTCTCTCCCCTCGCCCCGATCAAACCCAGGTCTTCCCCTTCCGAAGGAGGAAAACCATCTCAGACAGTTCTCTGACACTCTTTTCAACTCCAATGGTACCAACATGTACTAACTACACAAATTATGCACCTTATTTTACAGCATATCCATCTGAATTTTGTTATTCCAACCTAAAGATGCATGACTACCAGAAAATATCCATGTTTTTTATGCAGAATGGGACCCAAAAGGAAAACGACCACCTACATATATGTGCAAAAAAAAAAATTAGGGCAAATAGGATGAGGAAGCTTTTAATCGTTATGAATAATTATATTACACTAATTATCACAGCTTCAAGCGCATTTCGTTCTTCTTGGATCTCTCAGAAAGACGAAGAGGCCCCCGGTCGAACGAATTTGTGTATTTTATTTTCATGGGTAAGCTTTCAACTCGTGTAGTGCTAGTCTTTAATCTTAGGTCATGTCTTCTTTCCATCTTTTCTCGAATAAGTTCTTGCTTTTTTCATCTTATTCTCCGAAGATAGACTATATATGGATAGACATTCCATTGATTCACGAAATGGAACGTTGATCCAAATGAATCGTTCTACGAACCCTTGTTGATTCTGAACTTCGTTCGCGAAGGAACTAGACTTTTGACAGGCCAGCCCTTCTTATCAAAAGCGACAGACTATAAATCTGGTGAGGTTTTCTAAGTAGGTTTGAATTCTGTCTCTCCCACTTGTTGTAGACTTAAGAGAAGACAAAGTAGGCGTCAGCGTAGGAGAGGGATAAGGAGTACGGTACTGAGACCACAAAATGATCAGGCGACTGTTAGGAAGGACATCAAAATTTAGGCGAACGTGGTGTTAGGAATGAAGGAGAAAAACTAGCAAGAAATACATATTTCGTTCCGTACCTTTAGAAAAATGTTTCCATTGTCCAATCTTCTTTTATGGTTCAGGCCTAACCATTAGTGGAGAAGCTAATAGGAACGACGGAACATGTGAATGCATAGGATTCTATTGATTTTGGAAAAATCACAAAAGTCACAAATCTTTCTTGGCCCTGCTTGTGGTGTTCAAACTAGTCATTAATGGTCGGCAACATGGACACATTTTTCGGTATGCATCACGAACACTTTCATTTATTTTGAGCGTCTCATCTTCTCTGGAGAAGAGAAAATCGAACAAATAGAGTAGATGGTCCAACTAGAAAACTTTTTTATTACTTCCATGGGATTAACAATATTGGCCCCCCATGAGAAACCACTAACACCTTCCTCCTCTCATTGGGGCTCCGCGCTGGAAAAAGGCTTCTGCGACGGGTAACCATCTCCTTAAGGCCTTTCTTATTGGGCGTTCGGTCTATACCAGAGATACAGCCAAAAATTCAGAGAAATTAGCTTTCTTGGTCCGATGCACCCTCCAACTATGCGCAATATTTTGGCAAGTCTTGCAGAACCTACTCGTTAAGTAGTGTTATTCTATCCTCCGACCATCAAAAAGAGGTTCTTTCTCTCACATATTTTCGTCTGCCCGTCCGTAAGGCTTGGCTTGCTTCCCGCCCGAGGGAGCCAAAAATAATATATAGTTTACCTCATCGAATCGGATTTGAAAGCGCATTTTGTACGCATTATCGTCGACTACCCACTCAATGGGGCCATTTATTAGTTGGGGCCATTCATTTGTTATAAGTGAGGTTCTAAGGACTTTTTCTGCCATGAGCGAGAAGAAGAGGCAGTCTAAGGTAAGTTATAGGAAAGAGCCATCCTTGTCCTCTTTCGTCGCTTTCCTTCATTTCACTTGCTAGGCCAGCTACACCTACCGGCTGCAACAAGGAAAACAACTGAATGGATCGTTTCCTCTCGGCACGATCGCCTTCATTTCACTCGCTATCCTTCCTTCGGACATGGTTCATTCTGAAACTACCGATCACTAGCCACGGCTCTAGGTCAACGTCATATGGTCACCCGATAGCTAGCAACAAGTGGCCCATTCGACTTTTTCTTATCTCAGAATATACAATCATTCGATACTCATCTATTTTTATTTCCACTTTCCGTAAGCGATCCCGAGCTCTTTCGAGTTGCTCAATGCCCTCCCCCCCCCCCCCCCCCCCCCCACCCACGTAATTCTTCTAAATTTTGAATAGTACTCAAAGAAGGAGATACACGATTTAAGAAATGAAAGATCCATTATTTCACAATTGTAACTAGAATAACTTGAAAAGTGGAAACAAGACTATATATAATTTGATCATTGTGAGCCCTACTTTCCTTATGTTAAGTGTTACATAGAGCATTAGCTCAACTCTATTACCTCTCTAACGGTCACCTTAGTGTCGCTCGAAATGGGAGGCACGAATCCCTTGTTTGGCCTACCGGAAAGGGTATCGGTTCTATCGGACAAAGGGTCTTCACTTGGATTCCTTCTGGGGACATTTGAGCTAAGCAGGCGGCATGTCAGAAGACAGATCGTACGGATGGTCTGCCTAGCTTTGTTATGGTGGTTTTATAGCGGCTCTACTACTACTTCAGGACAGTGACTAGTGATTGATTATAACATATCAACAAATAACTAACAATCGAATTGCAATAAAGGAGATTATCAAACTGGGCACATAACGATGTTACTGCACTAGCGTTAATTGATGAGTAGGATGGGAACTCTAAGTGAAACTAACAACATATTTGAGACAATCAGTGTTACTGAAACAACAAAAAGGTTTGATATCCTTCTGATCAAACAGCGTAACAAAAACACATTTAACTTCTAATATCAAAATTACAATTACATGCTCAGCAGTATATCTTCTGGTGTCAGGTATACAAATATATATTCTTAAAGTTCCATATAATAATGAAACTGATACGAGACTATGTCAAACAGTAACATAGGTATTGGTACAATTTCATGATCTAAAGATGTGACACTTCAAAAAGCATCTTGTCTCAGTTGATGCAACTAATCAACATAATGAACTTCCACATGAACCAAATACAACAACATATCTTGTACATGATTTTCTGACTTGAAAGGAAGAAGCTTCTAGTATAACAATGGAGGAATTCTAATCATTATCTAGGAATATTATCGACTAGAAAATGTTGGAATAACGAATAGAAACAGTACAAATACTGTTAACTAACAAGACTAGAAGAAAATACCACAATAGACAGCATTCTGGTGTCCTCGCATTTTTTTAATGATCTGCATCTTTTGCACCAGTGTTGATGGCTTAGCAATAACATAACAAGCTGCACGAACAGATGAAGCACGGTGGTGTTTTGTAAAACCACCACCTATTTCCCTCAAACTTAACCCTCGGACCTGATCAGCTTGTATATGTGGCCAGCGCAGATAACCAGGCAACGGATTGGCTCTCTTCTCTTCTTTATCCCTAACAGCTGGAAAAAATTATTAGAAAATCTAAAGATATATATGTACAAATAAAGAAGGTTGAGCAGAATAAGAGACTGAACATATATAATACAAATATGTTTGTACATGAATGACCTGAAAGAACTTGATTCCTTCCCTAAATAATCCCTATATAATTAAAGATGTCAATAGATAACAAGTGCTTTATACATTACTTTATTCAGTAAAAAAAATAAATCACTTACATCCTACAAGGGAAAAGGAACCAGATCCCAGAATTGTAGGAACATCTGCAGCTTTTGGAGCGAATCTCCAACCATGCAATGCACTTGAGGAGAACCCAGAAACAATTGCTTAAGAAGCCTTACCAAGTGATCTTTTTCAATATGAGGGTATCTGCGGGGTAAGATTACGTCAAGTCAAAATTTGAAACTGAATTAACTTATCAGCTTTGATGCCCAAAAATATTATACTCAACACTCCAGAGAACGATATAAAGTATTTGAAGTTATTTGAATACAATTGGAAAGAGAAAAAGGAGGACATGCAATCATCATAAGTTTAGATCATGAAATAACTATCAATCTTCTGACAGAGATAGGCTCAACAGTGGACAGAACCAAGATCTGCAGTTTGTGACTAGTTTGTTTATGGATATCTTTATTTATTTAAAAGGTTCCTTCATTCATCCACCAAATGCTCCTTCAGGCACCAAAACTTGCATACCCTTTAAGGTATTATGATCAATACGCAACCGGATCACCTTATCGTTGTCTGACAGTCGCTCATGTGCTGACCACCCAATGCACTTTCAAACTCCAGGCTCAGTGGAATGAAGTCTAATCACCACTGTAGAAGATTACTGCACCTGTAGGCAAAGTTTCTCAAGTCCTCTGCAGACTGCCATCACAAAACTTTCATTGTTGTTGCTACCATTCAAGACTGCTATACCCAAGAGTGGCATCTAGCTTGTCTCATCACAACCTATATGGGTTAAGAATAACAAACTTTTTTTCCCTTTTTTTGCCTGAAATGGAAGTGTGATAAAAGTTTTAGAATAAGTTCCTATCAACTAGTTGCAAGATTGGCTAATGAGAAGTTTGGTGCTACATATAGCGTTGAAAATGTTATGAGTCATATGAGAGGGTTGAAGGCGAAGTGGTAAGATATAACGAGAGCGAAAGATCTCTCTGAGGGCAGTGTGGGATGAATACCAAAAGAAGGTCACTTTGGAGCAAGAGAGCCATTATGATCTTAAGAAGGTAAATATGTTTACAAGTATACAATTTTCTTTCTTAGATTATTTTATTATTAGGTAGAAGTAAAATTATTGATGCGAAGTTTTAACTAAGAATTGGTGTCATACAAATTGTCATAGGCAAAATCCAAATTAGCGCCATGGATAAACATACCAATTAAGAACTACGAACTTTTACATTTTGTATGTGGAGAGGACTACGCTTTTTTTTTTCTTTTGGGGGGGGGGGGGGGGGGGGGGGGGGGGAGCGCGGCTAAGAAATACTAATCGGTATCGTTCGATCGGGATAGATTGAATCAAAATCTTATCCTCGGTATGGATTCGTTTTTTCAGAATCGATTCCCATATTCAGTGGACCGTGCCCCAAGGATGGACTTAGCGGCAGAGTCAAGAGGGACCTCTCCGCTGCAAAGTTTTCTTGCCTAGTTTTCGTTGTCGCCTTGTAGCTTTCGTACTTTAGTTGGTTTTCGGATTTGCGTTTTCTTGAACGGTTTCGATGGATTTTATTGTTTTCGTTCGTTAAACTGCATTTCATTTCGAACTTGGAAAGAGGAGAAGAGGTATTGATCATCTGTTTGTGGCAATGCAGGTGATCGTGCAGTAGGCGTCGAGCGAGCGGAGTCTTGAAGCACCCCTCTTTCCTTCCCTCTCCCCACGAACTTGTGAGTGGCTATAATTCGATTCATTTGACCCTTCTTCCAAGTCTTCACATCTAAAATCTTGCCTTCTTGATTGTCCCGATCAAACGATACCATAATAACTAAAAGATGTCAAGATAAAAAGGAATAGACTTGGATTACTTTATGCTTATTAATCAACTTGTGAACGGTTCGACTATGCAAAACAGATCATGTCATATAACAGTCTCGTGCTCGTATTACCTTAAACTGCATCAAGTGATAACTTAATATAGACGCCGTTTGATCACGGACAACTTGTGCACAAGGTTTCTGGTTTCCACGGACGGTCGTCGGGGCAGTGGGACCGATCCGATCCGGACGGAACGAATTGTATGGTCGTTTGTATGGACGGAATGTTACGTAGCGGGGCTCGCTACCTGCGTTGCATATCATTCTCGTCTCGAGACTATAACTCATCATGTATGGCATCATGTCAGTGATCCCCTCGTATATTTAAACTGTGCAAGCTAACTTATGTCTTCGTGGTAAGGAAGGTCATGGTAAGTATTGTGCAGATGGTTCAGACGGGAAGGTAAAAGTCACCGAACGGTGGCACATTTATTTCAGTAAATTTCCATATCTAATGCTTGCTTGTATAATGAACTAAGGCAAGATAGAAAGACCACAAAATAACTTGCATGTTTCATATAAACAAAGTGTTGATTTGGTATAGTTGGGTTAGCTTGCCTTCACCAGTGCATTTCGATGTACTGACCCTCGTTGCAATAGGTTCCCCGCACCAAGGAGATCCTGCAAGAAACTAGAGCGACTTCCTAATCCAGTCCACCTGCCGGCACGTCCTGATCGTGCCTTCGAAGAAGCGTTTTGAAGTTTCCAGGAGCTCGTGCACAACTTATACAACTCCGTGGAAAGGTGATAGCTTCGCCAGAAGGTGTCTATAGTTTTTGAAGTTTTAGTAAAAGGATGTAATGTACAGGACGGCTATCTCATTTTGCGTCCACTTTTGTAAGCCCGTGAGACAATTATCCCACTCGTTCAAGAGTTTGTAAAAGATGTTCATTATCAATAAAGAGAACTTTTCCATGTTTCAACATTGTGTTTCAATTATCTGCGTACTCTGAATATGTGCTCGTTATGTAAAATACCTTGGCCTTGTGCGATGCGCAACCTAGACACGCACGACGTCACGTCCGGGGGACGACTATCGATTCTACGGAATCGGGACGTTGGTGAACGACAAATTCTTGGCCCGGAACTCGTAGAACAGACCGTCCAAAAGATCCGCTTGATCCACGAACGGCTGAAGGTGGCACAGAGTCGGGAGAAAAGTTACTCAGACACGCACCGTCGACCTCTTGAGTTCCTAAAAGGCGATCGAGTATTTTTCAAAGTCTCGCCCATGCGAGTGACCAGATTTGGAGCTAAAGGGAAGCTAAGTCCAAGATTCGTCGGCCCGTTCGAGATACTTAAGCGAGTCGCCCATGTCGCATATCAGATTGCCCTACCACCGTCACTATCCGAAGTGCACGATATCTTCCATATTTTACAGCTTAGGAAGTACGTGTACGACCCGAGTCATGTGGTGAATCTTGATCAACTGGACTTGAAAGCGGACTTGACGTATGTTGAACATCCTGTGTGAATCTTGGATCACAAAGAGAAGCTGCTTCGAAGTCGTTCAGTTCCTCTCGTGCGCGTGCTTTGGAGAAATCATTCGGTCGAAGAATCGACCTGGGAGCTTAAGTCTGAAATGAAGAAAAAGTTTCCTTCATTGTTTCATAGTGGTAGGTTCTATTCCTAAGTTTCGTGGACGAAACTTCCTATTAGTTGGTTAGGATGTGGTGTCCCGTTTCCCCGTGCGGGGAGCGCGGCTAAAAAATACTAATCGGTATCGTTCGATCGGGATAGATTGAATCAAAATCTTATCCTCGTTATGGATTTGTTTCTGCGGAATCGATTTTCATATTCAGTGGACCGTGCCCCAAGGATGGACTTAGCAGTATAGTCAAAAGGGACATCTCCGCTGCAAAGTTTTCTTGCCTAGTTTTCGTTGTCGCCTTGTAGCTTTCGTGCTTTGAGTTGGTTTTCGGATTTGCGTTTTCTTGAACGATTTCGATAGATTTCATTGTTTTCGTTCGTTGAACTGCATTTCATTCCGAGCTTGGAAAGAGGAGAAGAGGTATTGATCATCTGTTTGCAGCAATGTAGGTGATCGTGTAGTAGGCGTCGCGCGAGCGGAGTCTTGAAGCACCCCTCTTTCCTTCCCTCTTCCCATGAACTTATGAGTGGCTATAATTCGGTTCAGTTGACCCTTCTTCCAAGTCTTCACATCTAAAATCTTGTCTTCTTGATTGTCCCGATCAAACGATAACATAATAACTAAAAGATGTCAAGATAAAATGGAATAGACTTGGATTACTTTATGCTTGTCAATCAACTTGTGAATAGTTACCTTGTTGCATGCTAGTTCGTTTAGAATGTTCTTCATAATGCTTCAATTCTAGTTAGAATGTATACTTCTTCTATAATTGTGCTATGTATAGAACACACATTGCTATGCAATAAACTGATCAGGAAGATATGCAAAACAGATCATGACATGTAACTGTCTCGTGCTCGTATTGCCTTAAACTGCATCAAGTGATAACTTAATATAGACGTCGTTTGATCACGGACAACTTGTGCACAAGGTTTCTGATTTCTACGGGCACTGGGACCGATCCGATCCGGACGGAACAAATTGTATGGTCGTTTGTATGGACGGAATGTTACGTAGCGGGGCTCGCTACCTGCGTTGCATATCATTCTCGTCTCGAGACTATAACTCATCCTTTATGGTATCATGCCAGTGATCCCCTCGTATATTTAAACTGTGCAAGCTAACTTATGTCTTCGTGGTAGGGAAGGTCATGGTAAGTATTGTGCAGATGGTTCAGACGGGAAGGTAAAAGTCACCGAACGGTGGCACGTTTATTTCAGTAAATTTTCATATCTAATGCTTGCTTGTATAATGAACTAAAGCAAGATAGAAAGACCACAAAATAACTTGCATGTTTCATATAAACAAAGTGTTGATTTGGTATAGTTGGGTTAGCTTGCCTTCACCAGTGCATTTCGATGTACTGACCCTCGTTGCAATAGGTTCCCCGCACCAAGGAGATCCTGCAAGAAACTAGAGTGACTTCCTAATCCAGTCCACCTGCCGGCACGTCCTGATCGTGCCTTCGAAGAAGCGTTTTGAAGTTTCCAGGAGCTCGTGCACAACTTATACAACTCCGTGGAAAGGCGATAGCTTCGCCAGAAGGTGTCTATAGTTTTTGAAGTTTTAGTAAAAGGATGTAATGTACAGGACGGCTATCTCATTTTGCGTCCACTTTTGTAAGCCCGTGAGACAATTACCGACTCGTTCAAGAGTTTGTAAAAGATGTTCATTATCAATAAAGAGAACTTTTTCATGTTTCAACATTGTGTTGCAATTATCTGCGTACTCTGAATATGTGCTCGTTATGTAAAATACCTTGGCCTTGTGCGATGTGCAACCTAGACACGCACGATGTCACGCCCGGGAGACGACTATCGATTCTACGGAATCGGGACGTGACAAGAGGGAGGGGAGGGCATACAAAGAATAATTATGCCAAATGGGGACCAGGAGAAGAATACATCGATCCTACTAGTTACAACAACAATTGAAGGAGGTCACGAATAATAGGAGAACTAGAAAGGATGTGACACACCAAAGTACACAATCATTGGAGGGAAGCGTCGTAGAGAACCTAATGATGGTATTGCAGTCATGAACAAATTGGAGCATGTGAGTATCTTGGCAAACGACCCTGGTACAAGATTCAATGGACCCACAATTGAGAAGCTTGGTGCTAATTTGTTTTCCATAGAGGGTTATGATAACCGTGTAATAATGGGAGCCTATGACTATTTTTACAACACTAATAATGAAGCCACCAAGTTCAATCAATGGTTTCCCCAAAAGGTTCTGAAGGGAATAGTTAGCAAATTACAAGCAACAAAACTTGCCACCATCCCCACCCGACTCTGCTGGCTTTGATAAGCACTCTAATATGGGGTTGTAATATTTTGTTGCCTCAATCACATAAACTTGATGTTGCTATTTGTGATGAATTGATTGGTTATATATGCATCCTCATGGGGTTTTAATATTTCATTGAACTAGTTTACATTTTGTGGCCTCCATCACAATGTTGCTTGCATTTGTGATAAACTCTTGGGAATTCCAACTCCCAAAAAGGCTGTAATGTTTTTATGGTTGGATCACAGTAGAATCCTTTTATTTATAGATAAGCATATATCCTTGTAGTCTCTATTTATACATTTGTTGATATTTACTTCTATATTCTATGTTAGTATTTTTTAGCATGGCCTACTATGTTATTTTGAAAAGTAGAAAACCAGGAGTATAGACAAGTTGGCAAGCATGCTACATACAAACTTGACATGGCAAGAGTACCAGGAAGTTATGGGTTACTTCCAGAATTAGGATGTGCTCGAAACAGGTAAAGCTATAAAAAAAAATGGCATAGTTGTTGGACATCCAAATGGCATTTGGGTTATGATTATTTGTTGTTTTACAATAGCTGCTTTTATCATGGTTATGTTCTATCTTATGTAACATCATGTGTTATTGTCTATGGGAAAGGAGAACATGAGACTTAGAAGCCTTACATTCTGTAATTAAGTGTAGCCGAACTTGTTGGCACACAAAGCTAGTCCAATATGCAGTGGTGTAGCCATGATTTTCATCTGGGGGGCACAATACTTGCTATTAAAAAAATTATAATAAAACATATATAATCCCATAAACATTTTAATGTATGTATATTTCGTGTCTCGTGTTTGTTGTAAACTGGCTCCATTTGATGTTGATTTATATCTTCTCATTTTATTATTTTGGAGGAAATGGCATTTAACCTTGTTGTGATACATCTCTTTTATGTTATTTTAGAAATCCTTGCTGATTAGTTCTCCATTAAATGTTGATTTATCACTTCTCATATGATTATTTTGGAGGAAATTGGTTAGTTCATTGAGTTTCCTATGTTAATTTTTGAGAAGGTTGTGTGAGAAGGTGGTAAGTATACCATGCATGGGTCGTGGTGATCACAGCACATAGAAAGCCAATTCTTCTTTTCCTTGCCAAACAAAGGAAGTATGAAAGTGCTACTTCCAAGTCCAATTCTATGTTTGCTTACAAACAAAGGAACTCTTCAAGACCTCACTTTCAGTTTCAGGTGACACAACAAGCCACAACCAAACGGATTTTTGCAACTCATACTGCTTGCATATGCAGTGTGCAGCTATAAGCTGGATTTATCACTTTCACACTTACAGTGACTTTCAGCCATCCAAATATGTACTCAAAAAGGTGGGGCACGTCACATGCACCATATACACCACCTTTGTGACTGCAAACCACCAGCATCTAGTAAGCATAAACATGCAATAGAAGTTTTGTGTTTACAATGGGCAACATTATTCTAGATAGCTGCTACAATAGAAGTTCACCTACACTGTTATGGACAAGCCAATACCAGAGTAGTTGATTATAGTGAGCTAAGCCAATAGTTGCTTCTACAAAGGTGTTATAGGACAATATGACACGGCAGCCTGTGGAGTTATAGCCTGTCATGTTGTATTCAGCATGAAAAATTGCTTTTAGTACATACTACACAGTTTAAACCGTATTAATTGTTTAGTTATTCACTTGGTATCAATGAGTTCATCTTTTAATCAAGGTAGTCAAAGGCGCATTCGAAGGACAAAAGGTCAATATCGCCCAAGGTGCAAGGCGCACTTAAAGCGCGCGTCCGAGCGAAGCGAGGCACAAATATAAAAAATAATAAAAATATGAGTTATTTGTATCCCCCCAATTGCTAATCATATCTCCCCTCCCCCTCCCCCTATCCTTCGTAACCTATTAATTGTAATCTATGTTACCCGGACTCTCCACTTTAGGTGAAGTACCCACTGGGTAGGACATGGGTATGGGTATGAAATTTGTATCTGATCCTTCATAGTGACAATCGGATCATTCATAGTCCTTTATGGTGACAATCGGAAGACTGGTAGTGAAGTAGATAGTTTATTTTAATGTGGTAGTGAAGTAGATAGTCTATTTTAATATGGTGGATTAGTAGTAAAGTTATGAAACCTTACAAATTTAATTACATGACGTCTTTTTATGAAACCATGCAAATTTAATTATAAACTTAAATATATGAAACAATGCAAATTTTATTACAACTGTGTCTTTTTATGAAATCATACAAATTTAATTAGAAAGTATGTCTTTTTATGAGACCATGCAAATTTAATTACATGTATTTTATGGAAACATACAAATTTAATTACATGATGTGTCTTTTTATGAAATCATATTCAAATATATTTATTTTAATAGTCATATCCCTGTACCCGTATCCAAAATTTGGATCCTTTTTAGCCAAGTCTGTATGTCCTTCAATTATGAGTTTGAAGGCCCCAACTCTTGGATATGTACCCGTACCCGACACTCGTACCCAAGTCCAGGTAACATAGATTGTAACTGTAGTTAATTTTTTAGAAGGGGGGTAAATACAAATCTCTAAAAATATACATAGATAAATAAATAAATTAGTAATGTAAGAAATAAAACCAAATATTATATTAAAACCGACAAAATATAACCAAGTGAACTCGCAGAGCAACAGCAGCAGTCAACAGAACTAACAAGTTTTCTTCGTTGCGTCTCGCAGAAAGGCGTGCCTTGGGTGCACCTGGAGAAAGGCGCCTTGTGTGAGGTATGAGACGCAACTGTTGCGCCTTTCTGTGAACCGCGCATTTGACTACCATGATTTTAATTATTTAACAAATGTTAGTTTTTATTTATTATATGTTTAATTACTTTCTAAATATAAAATGCATTGGATTTTTATTTAGTTGCCTTTTTGTATATGAACAGTTCATTGCTCTCTTTAGCTTTAGATAGTGTGGGGTCAATTTATCTTCTTTGATTAACCTATCATATCACACTACTAGGTATTTTGTTGGTGACAGAGAAATCTACTGTTTTGAATTAAAGCAGAAATACGGAATCAAATTAAAAGAAAATCAACCATTTTCCCTTTCTTGTGATATTCTTGACCTTTTAGTACGCTTTTTGTATGTTTGGATATACATAGATTGTTCTAATAGAAAGTAGGTTAAAGTTTTGACTATGTCGTCTTCTACGTTCTCACTGCACGGAGTTCAGCTATCAGTGCTCATTAAATTGATGGTCATCTGGCTTCCCCTCCCCTCAAACTTCTACTGACATTTGGCATTTCTTACCCACAGTGTTGTCTGGCATTTCTTAACCACAGTGTTGTCGTAAAACCACTCATCAACCTCCAATATTGACTCCTCTTGACTTGCCATATAAGCTTGAGTAGCATTTAGAACATTTTGCACGATTATCGGAACTGCTGGCTGCATCTGTGTGATCACACTAGCTATTCAGCTTCAGCACCGACCGAACACAACAGGAACTTACTTGTTAGGACATAGGACTCCCAAGACAAAAGGTTCAGTACAGATCCAGTGAACATTCAAACACACAGAATTGATTGAATACTTGAAAGATATGTACCAAATCTTCATCATAATTTAGCATCCATCCTGGTTAATGCATATGTAGATTTCAATTAGTTTGAAGCAAACAACCACACTTTATGGACATTCCTGCCAACGTCAAGGGTACAGCTACAAGCACATCCCTGTGGCTCCAGCACAGCAACAATAATAACAAAGCCTTTATCCCAAATTTTGTTAAGGTAGTGTCCTTTGTAACACTAACAAAAACCATTTCCTTCTTTACTCCAATCCATGTGTGTTTAGGCCTACCTCCAGTCCTAGAGGCTCCTTTAACTAATATGTTAAAGCTCCTCCTTGCTCGAGCATCTACTAGTCTGTGTTGCACATGTTCAAACCACCTAAGACATTTCTCCCCCATCTTGTACTCAACTAGTATTACCTCCAACTTTCATGAATACAATCGCTTACCCTATATTTTAAACGTATTGTCCACTCGTCCATCTTAGTCTTTCATTATAACTACACTAATTTTTGGACATCACGAATGCTTTGATCCATAAAGCATGGTTGTCTTACAGTAGTTAAGGTATCCAATCTTGGGATCACAAAGTACTCGAGAAGCACTCTTTCATTCAATCATCATGTTTTAATTTTGTGAATGACATCATTTTCAATCTCTCGATCATAATCAATAATTGATCCTAAATACCGAAAACTAAAACTCTTAGGTATCTCTTGTAAATCCATATATACTCCTCCCTCATTTCTCTTTCACTAATACTTCTAATTATATTTCATATTGTGTTTTCAACCAACTAATTTTAAAACCTTATATTCCAAACTTTATGTTGACACTTCTAGTTGAGCATCCAATCCTTCTTTATGTTCATCGACTAGCACAATATCATCAACAAACTTCATCCACCATAGAACCTCCTCCTGCTTAGACTAGTAACTTACATCTATAATAGCGCAAAAAAAGGTAAGAAGCCAACACTGATAGGAAATGGTTTTCCTAGTAATTCCTTATATAATGTAGAATTTCCGCACGGTGGTCCTAATTCCCATCATTCATATTCTTGATAATCTCAATATAGCTAATAGAGACTTTGTTTCTTCTCCAAAGTCCACCATATTTTCTTACCAGAAACTCTAATAAGCTTAAGTCACAATACAAACCATATATAGATCCCATTTTTTCTCTTATAGTTTTTTCATTCATTGTCTCCAGAATTTTAACATAGAATAAGGCACTTCAGAAACTTCAGAACATTAAGCTTTTTCCAAATGGCGATTCCAAATTCAACTTCTAGATGCAACATTTTTATCACCATAATCACAACAGAGCATCTAGAGGCTATTTGTAAGTACTACCATTGGGTAGTAAAGGAGAAAAGAGTCCCATCACTTCACCCTTCACGATAAAGAAATAATGAACAATATGTATGGGTATGTTCAACCAATTGACTATGAATGAAAATAGTATGAGCATAAAGACTAATGCTGCAAAAGCAAAAGAAGTGGTAAATACCTCTCAACCAAACTTTGGTAGCACAATGGTAGGGACTTGCCATCATCATCTTCATCCCCACTACAGGCTCCACTCCGTGAGTACCAAGCATGATATCGTCTCGGCAGAAGTTGATGTTCCAACAGCTCGTTCCAGAACTGTCCATAAGTCCTTTTGAAAGGCCCAACAGACAGGAACTGCATGATTAAAAAGTAAACCTCTCTGAGGTCAATATCTACATCAGGTTCAACAGGGAAGCCTGCTTTCACATCTGGCTCCATGGGATCAACCATTTCAGGTACCTTCCTTGAAAATTTTAAAGGTACCATGCTAACAGAAGAAGTATCTCCAGATGATTTAAGTTCCTAAGAGCCATACTTCAAGTTGTACCGGGAATTTAACACCATATTTTAGGAAATAATCATCTGCAACATGTCCTATAAAATTTCAGAGAGAATTTGAATCGACATATGAAAGAACCAGAGATACAAAATAAATTAAAGAAAATTAACCATTAAAAAAGCAGAAATTTCTACAAAATAACATATTCTAAGTAAATTAGCTGAAAAGAAAACAAAATTGGAAAAAATTTAAAAAGAGAAACGCTCCGCCAGTGCTACTGGCAGCACTGGCGGCATTTGCACGAATTTCACCAGTTCATATGGAGGAATTTTGATCGACCGTTGGCGAAACGGCTATATTGGTTATAAATTGAAGGGGGCATTAGAGTTCTATACATTTCTCTACAAACTCCTCTATTATCTCTTAGGAGTTCTTCAATCAGAAGCTCTACGTTCACAAGCTCTCTACCATATGTAGTGGCCCGCTCCGAACAGCGCACTATGTGATGGGCTTGTGGCTAGCTTGACTCGGTCGGAATTGAGTATTAGGAAAATCTTTCGGCATCTAATCGGTTTGGACGAATGCTTGAGTCTTTCCAACTCATAGATTGATTTCTGTTGGAATGAGTCCTAAATAAGTGAATTGTAACTCTCGACGAATGAGCTTTATATAATATTCCCTTTCCGATATCTTTTTATTGTAGTTTTTCCTGGAGGTTTTTGTTGTTTGGTTTTGTTGAATGTGTTTTTATGTTGATTTCTACATTTAATTTCTAAGAATTTTGATAGAGGAGGGATAGAAGGCTACTAATTCGATGTTAGTGCCATTGCAGGAGGACGTGTAACTGACGTTTAATCGTCTCATAGCGGTTCTTTCTCTGCGAATTATCTACTTTGTGGGTAGTTTTGACTCTTCTTTTCTACTCCTTCACATCAATGAATCCTTGTTGCCTCGCAACGTCCCTTGAATCGATGATGCCCGGTAGATTATAACTGATAAATGATAGCCACAATGAATGTTGTACCACTAAGAGTAGAACATTGAATAACTTTAACTATTGAGTGCACCTATGCACAAGACTTGTAGTAAGAGATTTGTATGCAAAGCGGACGGTTGTGATACGATACCACAAAACTGTTAGAAGGGGTGCGGTACCCGAAACTGTTGGTTGTGAAACGGCGCCTCAGAGCTTTTGGGACCTACGGGTCGCCAATCGGAACGATATAGATTTGTTGTATAAGTATAGATTTACATTTCTTATTTTAGTTCCGTGTCGTGCATATATTTTATAGTTAAATTATTCAAACATTTGCATGGTCATAGACATCTTGTGCACAAGGTTTGGCTTTCCTCGAAACAGTATCCGAGACACTAAGATCGAATCAACCTAGGAGAAAATTATGTGCACGTGCTTCAGCACGAGGTATTGTGGGACCTTCAGTGATACTTGCAATCCGGACTGGAAGGATGTGTCGCAATACCACGTCACTCATGGTGTCGGTTTACCAATGACCTCATATAGACATGGCACATGCTAATGTATGGTCTTCTGTAGGGACGGTAAGTATTTATTTCTGTTTTTATGCAGGGACGGACACATCGGTTGTGGTAAGATATCAGTGATAAGTGATATGGTTATATTTTTTACTCCTTGCACTTATGTTATCGATATTAAATCGACATGGTTCTAAATAGCAAGATCACTTTAAATGTATGCTTTCCTTAATAAGTAGAGTTGCTTTAGACGAGTGGGTTAGTCTCGCTCATTAGTGCATTTCCAAGTGTGCTCAACCCAACTTCACAGGTGTCGAGAACCTCAAGGGTGCACGAAGCTACTTGAAGTTTTGGAGAGGCGACTTAAAGCTCTTCCAATTTTGAAGTATTTTGAAGCCGGTTCATTTTGGAAGTATTTTGGTTTCAATGTATATAACTATACAAGAGTGTAATGTAAGAAACGACAAATATTATTTCATTACAGCTTGTCGACTTTTTTGTTATTTTATGAATGTAGCCGAGACGGCATATCAAATGTATTCTGATCATGTACTCCATTACAAGTTATTAATGAAAAAGCTATTTTCTTCTTGTACTTTATGTTCAACTTTCTGCTACAATGTGATTTCAACATGTGTTCAAAAGAATTGTCAAAATGCACATTCTTGTCTTGTACAAGTACACCTTAGACTTGTATAAGGTCACGTCCGGTGGGGACTTAGCGATTCGGCAGAATAAGGACGTGACGACATATGGTATCAGAGCACGGTTCACTTCCTCGGATTTCAAAATATTTTCTTTCGGAAGTTTTGATGTGATTACTCGGTTGAATACTTTTCGATGTATGCTACATGAAATAATAGTTTCATACATTAAGACCGTAGATATTTTACGAATACTAACAGAATTTACTCTCTTTTGTAGCGATGACTAAAAAGAATACTTCTAGCACTCCGAGCAGCTCAAGCAGTTCCGCAGAGGCAGGTCCAACTGACCCGATGGAAAGAATAATGTGCATGCTAGAAGCGCAACAAAGGCAGGACGAGGCCTAACAATGGATGGTGCAGGCGCAAATTGAAGCGTAGTAAAAGCAAATAGACCATCTGACTAGAATTATCACCACCATAACGGCCAACAAGTCCATCGAAGTAGCCGTGACCCAAGAGATCGTAGCAGAGGAAGAAGAAAAAATCCAGTCGACAACCAAGAAGTCATCTTTCAGGGCGAGTGAGTTCAAGAAGATGAACCCACTAGAATTCAATGGTAGAGTCGAGCCAGATAAGATTATGGGATGGATAGCTACCATCGAAGGCTTGTTCGACCTCATCGGTATCAAGAGGTCCAAGAAAATAGCATGTGCGTCTGTGCAGCTATGTCTAAGGGATCATGATTGGTGGGCAGCTAAGAAACAGAAAATCTATGACACAAATCCTAACTCCAGAATTTCTTAGAAGATGTTTAAGAAAGCCTTTCTGGAGCAATATATTCTCAGAACAGTGCGTCAGGAAAAGGATGATAAGTTTGTCGTTCTTAAGGGAACATGTCAATAGACGAATACGACTCAGCTTTTGCAAAGCTTGCCAAGTTTGTCGGGACCTTCCTGCCAGACAAGAAGGCCTAGTGTCAACGTTTTTAGCAGGGCATGAATGACTATCTACGAAAGGACGTGATGAATCAAAAGTGTCAGACCTACAGGAAATGTTATGAAGCCGCTTAGGATAATAAGCTACTATTTGGCAACAGCTCGCAAAAGGCAGGGCAAATCATCCGCAACACCTTTAACAAGCGTCCTCACGACATGTGATGATCTGGAGTGCCTAAGCGTCATAATACGATTGAGTAAAGGGGTCCCAATCCAGGAGTGCAATGCTATAAATGTGGCAAGTATGGGCACAAGTCATCTGAGTGTCGGGGAGGATGCTTCAAGTGTGGTCGCATAGGCCACAGGGCTAGTGAATGTCAAAAGACAAGGGTGAACCCAAACCTTCCGAGAAACTTTCTGAACCAAAATAGGGGGCAAGCACCACGAACCCTGAGAGGACGGGAGAGAAGAGATTTTCTAAGTTGACATCGTCTCACCCAAAAGGGAGTCATAAACTTCAACCGTAATATTACCGTCCACGGTAGCAATCTTTGCGGTCATTGGCACCATTGTCGTGAATTATGAGAGGACGGGAGAGAAGAGAAGACACTGGCCTATGTCGTAGAAGATGGCACACGAGAAAATGTTATCAGTGGCCAATGCAGTCAACCGCTAGAATACAGCTTGTGAACTTTTGATTTAGAAATCTAAGAGAATTTATAATAGGTTAGCAACATAAGAGGTATCTCGTGCTGACCTGTTATGGCTAACATTTTATTATATCAGATATTAGTATAGTTCCAAAACGACGAATGATAAAATACACATTATGGTGTTGTTTTCCACACACAAAAAAATAGCGACGATTTGATGATCAACCCTCACAGTATCTTACAAACCTTCCGATCAAGTTTGAGAGTAAGATTCTCAATAGTTCTTCCCTGTAACTTTCTTAGCTCCCAAACTAGAAACGATATCATCTTTGTTTTTGTTTATTTTCTCTTCCCTTCGTGTTTTTACCCCTCTTTAGTTATCTCCAAATCAGACACTATTTGTCCTAGTTTCTAAACAAGGTTTGCTAAAATGGAGTTAGGTTTTATTTGGAGTTTTGAAACTGAGGTCTGAAAAGATGAAAGTCTATTGAAAAAACTGGAGTTATATTTAAGTTATGGGCCGTTTGGGAGTTTGGAGATAGTATTGGAAAAGAAGAAATCTAATTTTAAAAAATCCAATTGGACTAGAGTTATTGCTAACTCAAGTTTGGACAGTATTTAGAGTTAGAAACGGAGTATCATCTAACTCCAAAAAAACCCACACAAACGCACAAAAGTTATCTTGAAGAGCTAACTCCAATAAAAAACAGTTTACTTTTCCAAACTCCATTCCCTAAAAGGAGGCCTTAAAGGTCATGTTTTCTACACCTGACACAACAGTTAAGAAAGGGAACTGCAAAAGGGAGATGACACATAACAAGCAAAAGGCTCATGCTAGCACATTTTGTAGTTGAATAGAGTAGAAAATACGTTAGCATAATCCTCCCTCTTTACCTTCAGTCACTCACACACAATAGAAAGGTGAAATAGTCAGACAAATACATATGAGAACAGATAAAGAGAGACTAAAATTTGGTACCAATCTAGTTCTTCTAATTATTTAGTTCTCCACTAAGGATTCAAAATCTATTTAGATCAGAACAATTATGAATCGCAGAGCAAATAAATCTGCGTCCTTGTATCTTAGATTCTAAAAAGGTATAATTATTCATGAGATACTTATTCCGGATAACTTGAGCCCAAAGAGTCAAGTCATTCATAATAATCTTCATACCCCCTCCTGCTACGGCAGGGAATAAAGGAAGAGAGTACCTAACCGTTAGTGTCAAGGTACATTTTCAGAGAGCATGACATTTGAGAAACAAAGTCTAGCTCCGGAAAGAGAGGCGGGCAGAGGGAACCAGAAAAAAAAGAAAGATTGACGATATAGGAATTTGACTTTAGACAAATACATACGAGAACAGACAAACAGTTGGTAAAAGTTGGTACCAATCTTGTTCTTCTAATTATTTAGCTTTCCGCTAAGGATTCAAATCCAATAGATTTTGTAAGTCATCACGTGACATGGCAATCTTTCGACAGCAAGTTCCAAGTTAGGCGAGCTGAGGAGGTTGGCAGCTTCTATAAAACTTCACCCATCTCTATGAAATGTATGCTAGCAAAAGTTTTACAAATAACAGACTTTCCTCATGCTGTTGGTTTTACAGTCTTTTGTTTTGGAATATAAAGTTTTGCAGGATGACAAAGGTTTATTTTTGCTGTTGTAAAATCTTTGGTTCCCCAACCCTTTTACTTCGATTGCCATCAAAAAAGCAAGAAATTTCAAAACTCGGTCCCTTCTTGCCCGACACGTATTGGACACAATAGGGACATTCCAAAATACAGTAGGACACGGTCAAGTAGCTGCCGCAGCGTGCAGTATTTGTGTCTAGATAACCTACATTACAATCATGTACACACTTCAAAAGTATAAATTTTGAACTTAAATACTACAACCTAATAGTGAAACTATTGTTTCATTCCAGTAGAACAAAAAATAAAACCTCAATTCATATACACTACCATTTCACTGCACCAAACTCAAATAGATCTAATTCTTATTATCATTGACAACCGTATCATCAATTTCTACCCCCTACCCCTAATTTCATCAAAGTCCCAGAACATCAACACAACAAAAAAGTAAAAAAAAAAAAATAGACCTAAAAAATTTATCAAAATCAATCGAAAACTTACCCACATGCCGCATTCCTCGATTCCCTCAAGTCAAAACCCTAACAGAAGAAAAAATCAGAGGGATCCAAACCTAATTTCCACAAAATCGCTCCTTATCCCTCAAATCGGCCGCCGGCGAGGAAAGAACCGACCGAATCGATCAACTCCGTGGAATTGAAGACGGTGGCGAATCGGACGGCCGAAGATGGAAAAAATCGGCGATTTGAAACCGGGGGGCGTCGAGGAATTGAGGATTACCGGGAAGCTCTTTCTTCTTTGTTCTTTTTATGTTTTCTTATATACTTATTGGACTATTGGCTTTTGGTTCCAGGCCCGTCATAAATTCACTAAAAAAAAAAAAACCCTCAGAACAGCTTTATTTTATTTTTTTTAGATAATTATATGTTTATAACTATCCAAATTTGATCGGGACTGTCCAAATTTTTTTTTAGGATTGTCAAAATTGACAATAGGAAGGATCTTAAAATTTTGACAGTTCTACCAATTGGAAGAACTCTCAAAATTTGGACAGTGCTAAAGAAAATATGTTGATTCTTTAGGACTGTCAAAATTTTGACAGTCTGGAGGGAGAGGACGTCTGCGCGAGGCAAGACAAGGAGGGAGGAGGGAGGACGGAGGAGGGAGGCGGAGAGGGAGGAGGAGGCAAGAGCAGCGGCAGCGGCGGTCGACTTCCTGCTCCTCCTCGTCGTCTTCCTCCTCCTCCTCCTCCTCGAGCAGCTCCTTCTCCCTCCTCCTCCTCGTCTTCCTCATCCTCTTCGAGCAGCAGAAGCGGCGGCGACAAGAGCAGCTGCGCGCGGCGGTGCTGTGCTTGCGCGCGTCCGGTGGTTGGGGCATGGACGCGGAGGCCGGAAGGGGGTGGGGGTGGGGGAGGAGCGGGAGGAGGAGATGTGGGTAGCCCTAGTTAAATTTGGGCTAGTCTGAGTAAAAAAAATTGTAACTCGACTAGCACAAATACTGGACTAGCCCCTAGTTTTTTTTTAGTGCCTTTATCAAAAATTGTGTAACTGGACTAGCACAAAACATAAGGCCCTTGAACGGCCGAGATAAAAATGCCAGATTTGGCCTACAACTTGCAGAAATAATGAAATGAGATACAATGTTGCTCCATACATCGTATCCTTTATTGAAATTTTAGAACTCATGGACCACCTTCAGCTAAAGTCTTTTTCTCTACTTGGAAGCTTCAAGTACAAGGCTTCTAAAGAGTCGGACCAAAACCTTCAATGTTCCCTCGCAGCAGCCAAATTCTCAGCACCTGAGGATGCCCAAAAACTTGGGTCAGTATGCAAAATGTACTGGTGAGCGGCCACAACCAATCTCACCTAAAAAGCCAACACTAAGTAGATATATGAAAGCAACAGTTATTATTATGATCTTACTATGTTGTCTTAAGTTTAATTAACAATTCATATCTCAAGAACATAAGGAACATATATATTTATCACCATATTTGGTGATTCTTACCCACGGTCATTCAGACATCCCTGTTTATGAATAATAACTTACTATGCCGGCACAAGACATTATTAGCATGCACCATGTCTATATGAAGGTCACTGGCCAAGCCATCACGACATTCTTGGAATTTTAGCGCCACATTCAGTGCAGGGAGTTAGCCTCACTGAAGGTCCTAAACTTACGATGCAAGTACTTTAGCACCCATGTTCCCCCTAGGATGTTACGACCCACACCCGAAAATCGGACATGAGTCGTGGGTACGTCCAGCCTACGCCGCAGCATCAACGGTAGAACGATGTCTAGGTCTACTATCTAGCTAACAATCTCACACAACAATATAAGTACCTGCCAAGATCTTAACTCCAAACGGAGGAACGATATGATAAAGGTAATACAAATACTCAATCACGATCTAAGCACGATAAGATAACAAGGAAGTCTAACAACTACAAAGTCTAAACAACAACTACTACTACTAAGACAGCAACAATAATAATAATAACAACAATATCTTGAATCAAATACAATACAAAGTCTTAAACCAAAAGCCGGGGACAAATCCGGTACTAAAAGCTAATAAATACAACTGAGGTCCTAGTGATCCCGGCTACCAACCCGGAAATCACTCCTGAACTAGGGAGTCCCTGTCTGCACCCTCGACAGGTTGAGGTCCATAAAACGTCGGACACTAATCTTTCGGATCCTCTGAAAAATATATCCAGTAAGGATTGGATCAAGTACACCTCTAACAACAGTTCCAGTTAAATGATAAAAACTATAAAACAGTTGTAGCAAGTAGCACAAGGTGAAGGAAATGAAGTATGAACAATAATATATATATATATATATATATATATATATATATATATATATATCTGTCAGCTGGTGCATAAAGGTAAAGATGCATAAAAATCAGAAGCAAGATAATAATGACTGCAGGATACAAGAAATCTAAACTAAGATCAAGTGTGTGCACAATAACGTGAAGTGAGTCCAGCAAGAGTAAATATAATGAGTTCAGTCCATAAAGTATAAGTGAGACCAGTCAAGAAGTATAAGTGAGACCAGACTAGGAAGAATGAACTAGTATCTCTGAAATATCTGTTTCGACATGTAAACGGCTAGGGGTAAGTACGTCTCACCGCACACTGGGTGTGTAGCTGCTATCATTTCAGATTAGACCAAAGGGAGTGATTCCAGATTTGGATATTCCAGTAAATGTACTCTAGGAATGTAAATGTACTCTAGGAATGGATATTGTGTGTGTGTTTTAATATTATAGTAAATGTACTCTAGGAATGGATATTCCGTCTAGTTCAAATGTGTGTGTGTTGTATGGTTTATAATGTCTCAAATTATCCATACCAATAATACAATCACTATCAAAATCTCTTGGTAGTAATACAAAATCAAACATATAAGTGTTCGAATTCCCTTGTAAATCAGGGAAATGGACCTGAAGGTTTTTTACTTTATGGTTGACAGACACTTGTCTTCCCATAAAATCGTTTAATTTGCCTGGTTTATCAAGTTGTTGCCACAAATCCTGAGGGATAAAGGTTTCTTGTAATAAGCTAGCCTCAGCTCCTGTATCAACAAGAGCATGGATAGTAAATTCATTATATCCTGATATACAAATGGTTAGTGGTATGTATATATGTAATTGAGCCTTTACTTTTAGGTCCATGGTTCTAACCATGTTTACATCAGAAGGAGTGTCTGGGAGTTCTAGTACTTCTTTCCAAGTTTCTATAGAAAGATCTATATTATCAAGAGAAGTGCTAGCTATTTCTAATTCTAGGGTATCTTCAATGGAAAGATCTATAGTATTACTAGCTAGAGAACTAGTCCCTTTGTCAGGATTAAGTTTTTCAAATTTTCTAATATGTTTATCGATTACTTGTGTGGTTCTGTCCATATGTCTTAAGACAATAGTCCTATAGTTTGACTTTTTTACTTCTCGTATAATATCACGAAATTTTCGTAAAAGATGATTCATCTTATAGGCTTGATCTATCTGGCTTTCATTGTAACTAGTATGCTCCCTATACCAGTTAGTGGTTTTTGACATTTATTGGAGCGACAGAATTCTACTTCTATCCTTTATTTGTGATAAAGGAATTTTTACTGACATTTTATCCGATTCATTAGCACGTTGGTTGTCAAGCATAGTCTTAGTTCTACCTTCTATTGGTGTGCTAACGCTCATCCTATGTTGTATATCCTGTAAAATGTTAGGTGTTAATTCAATACTAACTAGGTTGTCCATAGAATTAAGATCATCTTATGAAGAAGTTCCTCATAGTCCTTATCGTCATTACCATCTTCTCCTATGAAGTCGGCTAACATGAGACTAGCTTGAAAATCTATATATTGTATAGACATTTTTTGATTGAGACTGACAATAAATCAGTAGCACAATTCTTAAAAAAAAAGACTATTAATAATCCCGAAGAAAACCTTCGACGGATTAGAATTGCTATGTATCTGGAAATATTTAATTATGATGTCAACTATATTCCGGGATACACTAATTTTCTCGCTGATACTCTTACTAGGTTATGAGATATGGAAGACGAAGAATTCTATAAAAAATTTCGTAACCTCTTCCGAGAAATGAAAAGGCAAGGCGAGTTCAAAGAAGTGGCCCCTAAAAAGACTAAAGACAACAACATAGCAGAGACATCTGGGGTTGAACAAACCCAGGAGGCGAACAGCCAATTTTCCCCTAAGGCGAACAGCCAATCTCAGGCGAACAGCCAAAGTACTCTCCAGGCGAATAGCCAGATCAGTAAAGGAAAAAACATTCTTGGAGCCATTCCTAGGCCCATGTTTCTTCCTATGAGGCCTGTTGTACCACCAACACAGTTCTCGGGACCTCCCAGACCACCAATGACACCAGCACAATTCTCAGATGTCGTGATTAAAAATTGGTACAATACGGACATGGAAAATAAAGATAAAGCAGTTTGGGAAAGATTTAATGGCTGCTTTCGGGCTTTCCAGGCCCGCGACGTAAAGGGAGCCAGTTACTGGCTGACCCAAATTGAGAGGACACTGCTAGCCGAAAGGCAGAAAAATGCTATACTTGAAAAAAGAATTACGGAGATTAATCAGCACATCTCAAAAATGATGACTTTCTCGTCCACCTCCAGATCACAGGCACTCTCCCTCAGAGAGAAAGATCTCTTCACCGGCACTTCTTCCGAGCAAAGGGAGCTCAATGAAATCTTTTCCCAGATAAGGACCAATGATCTGGTAAATTTCCGAATGACTGACGTCCTCGAGCTACTCAAGGCCCTCGGAATTCACTCCACAAAAGTAGAAGAATTCAATGCCGAAGTTACCGTCCAAGAGATGCTCGCCATGCATCAACAACAGCTACTGGACGATTCCAGACTTATCCTCTTTTTCAAGAAACTTGAAGACACTGAAGTTGTCAACCTTTTCCAGAGTGAAGAACTCATTCTTAATATCAACAGGCGGCCTCGCATTCTAGCCTGTTTCCGTGAAATCCAGAAATTCAAACCCCATATTAAAAAGGGGTTAGTTCATGAAGTTTATGTGAACACAATCTTTGAAGACGACTACCGGGACTGTCTTCCTGAAATCTGCATTAAGGCGGCGCTCTCTCACTCCACTAAATTTCAAACCATCTTCAGATTCAGGGTTTGGAGCATCTGGGAGGAGCGGCAGTATATCAAGCTGTTCCCATCTTATCAACTCTGGGAACTAAGCAGGCTTGTTGAAGAACCCTTCTTTGAATATATCAAATTTTCAAAACAAGGTTTCGACGAGGATCATGAAAGACTTATGGCGGCCACAGAGTTCTTTGAAGCTGCACGAAGTGCTACCAGGGCTAATGCCCAAGTCTCTACTTCCAAACATACTATTCTTATTGATCGCCTCAGGCCATTACCTGAGAACAACGATGGACCCTCCAGAATCACAGATTTCATGAACAATATGATATTAGGCCGAATAGGCTTATTGGCCAGAAATGAGGATTTACTCATCAATAACGACCCTATGAGAATCCTTGTTGACTCTGAGGGAAATTCAGATTAGAAGCATGGTGGAACCCCTCATTTTCCCAATGAAGAAGATTTGCTACAAAATTATCCTTAATAGATATTTACGAAGATTGGGACCCAGAATAGTTCGACGAAATACAGAAGAATCCTTGCAACGAAGGCGACAACAACAACGGCAACGACTACAACGGCAGCAACTAACACAGCAATTAGCACAAATCAGAAATGCAATTATCACAAGAAGGCAAGAATTGCAAGAACAAATTAATCAGCTAAGAAGAACCATTGAAGAAAGAGAAATGATGATTGGCTCTCTAATTGAAGATAGAGAGCAGATTATGGACACTAGACATGATAGAGATAATCCACTTTTAGTTGAAGGAATCCCTATTTGGCTACGAGACAACAACAGTTCTAGTACAAGCCACTCTAACAGTTCTCGCCACGAAGAAAGTTCTTCCAACAACCCTAATGATGAAGCAGACAGCTCATCATCTCCATCTAATGATGAAACGGATTGTTCTCCATCTCCACTACCATGAAAGACGTTTTCATTATCATTCCACTACCAAAAGGCTACCATTCCACCACCTAAAAAGATTTCCCACTACAAAAGGCAATTATTATCTCCACTACCCAAAAAGGCCCACACTCCACTACAAAAGGCAATTATTATCTCCACTACCCAAAAAGGCCCACACTCCACTACCAAAAAGGTTCTCCAGCTCACTACTCTACTAAAAGATTTCCACGAAATCCCATCATCATTACTAAATAAGACAGGTGTCAATTACCCTAACGGCATATTATGGGTCATACTCAGACCCTTTGTGCTATAAATAAGAGCTTCAGAATGTAAGCGAGGGCATCGAAGTTTAGGAGCTTGCATGCTTTGTGAACTTCTTGTATTCACTCCCTCTGTTCTTGTGTGATCCCTCTCTTCTCCTCCTTTGTAAAGGTCTCCTATGTTCTTGTGAATAAAATTCTGAGTTTGTGTGTGAGCGATCGCGTCTATAGGACACAGGATGATTTTTCTTTCTTATATTTATTGATTTTATGCCCAATATCCTTACGCATGGGGTAGGAAACGAACCAATGCTGTGCTCCGGTTCTGTGAAGCGACAGTATAGGCTTGTGGTTGAAATACTCGCAGCCTTAACCCCGCCATAAATCCACGGTGTGCCAGGTTAATCGACCTGAGCGATGGGGATACTGTGACAAGCCGCAGAATTGTGGGTCAAAAGGGGCTCTAGCGCTTCCCTTCCAAAAACTTGTTGCATAATGTATCCATTGGGCAGTGTTAATGTTTCCAGGTAAATGATATATCATTCCACCCATTTGTTGTGACCATTCACCAGCGTATTCTTTTATCTTCTTATGTGGAATATTATCTATGTTAAAAATAAGTCCATCAGTATGTCTATATTCACTGGCTTTATGATATCTAACCCAATCTTTCCTATTTTCAGGTTGTTTTTTGGTGTATGGAATTATAGCTCTGGTTGGCATGAGGCTTTCAGGGGGAGGTCCGATAGATCCTACGTCTTCAGTGGGTATTCCTTCTAGGGTCATACCTCCACCACTAGTACTTCCTACTTCTTCGTTGTGTAGGACATGAAGGGTGTCTTCGTCTGATTCACTATCAGTGCTATATTTCCATTTAAAGAAATCTATAGCTTCTGAATATTTTTCATAGAAAGCATAAACGGCTTGTTCGTCAATTTCACCAAGAAGTTCTTGGCTTTGTAGTTTAAGGAAATTACGATAGTGTTCCTCATTAATATCATTAATATTAATCTTATTATCTTCTTTTGACGAATACCTCAACATATTAATATTCCAATGGGCAGTTTTTGGGTTCTGATTGTGCTTATCTCCAAATCCTGTATTGCCTGTAAAGTTTATGCTTTGTAATTTTTGTATTATGTGTTTCATATCTTTCCTAATATCATGCAAGAGATCTACTATAAAATTATATATCCCGTGTTCTGGGTGATCTTTAGTAGACATGTGTACTATGTGTTCATAATTGTTATGAAGGTTTAAAAAGCATTGGTGTGTGTCCGCATAAATAAGCTCTGAAAGAGGTTGTTCGTTGTTCATGTGCCTTTGTATTAGTAGTTCTTGAATATAATCATCATATTACCCAGAATGATTTTCCTAGAATATATTTTATTAATTCTGTGCCATTTATCCCTTTTGACCCACAATTCTGCGGCTTGTCACAGTATCCCCATCGCTCAGGTCGATTAACCTGGCACACCGTGGATTTATGGCGGGGTTAAGGCTGCGAGTATTTCAACCACAAGCCTATATTGTCGCTTCACAGAACCGGAGCACAGCATTGGTTCGTTTCCTACCCCATGCGTAAGGATATTGGGCATAAAATCAATAAATATAAGAAAGAAAAATCATCCTGTGTCCTATTAGATCATATTCAAGAACAACTAGAATCTTAAGCTACCATAATGAATTAGTAGTAATACTTACAGGGTTTGAACAAGGCTCTGATACCAGACGCGATCGCTCACACACAAACTCAGAATTTTATTCACAAGAACATAGGAGACCTTTACAAAGGAGGAGAAGAGAGGGATCACACAAGAACAGAGGGAGTGAATACAAGAAGTTCACAAAGCATGCAAGCTCCTAAACTTCGATGCCCTCGCTTACATTCGGAAGCTCTTATTTATAGCACAAAGGGTCTGAGTATGACCCATAATATGCCGTTAGGGTAATTGACACCTGTCTTATTTAGTAATGATGATGGGATTTCGTGGAAATCTTTTAGTAGAGTAGTGAGCTGGAGAACCTTTTTGGTAGTGGAGTGTGGGCCTTTTTGGGTAGTGGAGATAATAATTGCCTTTTGTAGTGGAGTGTGGGCCTTTTTGGGTAGTGGAGATAATAATTGCCTTTTGTAGTGGGGAATCTTTTTAGGTGGTGGAATGGTAGCCTTTTGGTAGTGGAATGATAATGAAAACGTCTTTCATGGTAGTGGAGATGGAGAACAATCCGTTTCATCATTAGATGGAGATGATGAGCTGTCTGCTTCATCATTAGGGTTGTTGGAAGAACTTTCTTCGTGGCGAGAACTGTTAGAGTGGCTTGTACTAGAACTGTTGTTGTCTCGTAGCCAAATAGGGATTCCTTCAACTAAAAGTGGATTATCTCTATCATGTCTAGTGTCCATAATCTGCTCTCTATCTTCAATTAGAGAGCCAATCATCATTTCTCTTTCTTCAATGGTTCTTCTTAGCTGATTAATTTGTTCTTGCAATTCTTGCCTTCTTGTGATAATTGCATTTCTGATTTGTGCTAATTGCTGTGTTAGTTGCTGCCGTTGTAGTCGTTGCCGTTGTTGTTGTCGCCTTCGTTGCAAGGATTCTTCTGTATTTCGTCGAACTATTCTGGGTCCCAATCTTCGTAAATATCTATTAAGGATAATTTTGTAGCAAATCTTCTTCATTGGGAAAATGAGGGGTTCCACCATGCTTCTAATCTGAATTTCCCTCAGAGTCAACAAGGATTCTCATAGGGTCGTTATTGATGAGTAAATCCTCATTTCTGGCCAATAAGCCTATTCGGCCTAATATCATATTGTTCATGAAATCTGTGATTCTGGAGGGTCCATCGTTGTTCTCAGGTAATGGCCTGAGGCGATCAATAAGAATAGTATGTTTGGAAGTAGAGACTTGGGCATTAGCCCTGGTAGCACTTCGTGCAGCTTCAAAGAACTCTGTGGCCGCCATAAGTCTTTCATGATCCTCGTCGAAACCTTGTTTTGAAAATTTGATATATTCAAAGAAGGGTTCTTCAACAAGCCTGCTTAGTTCCCAGAGTTGATAAGATGGGAACAGCTTGATATACTGCCGCTCCTCCCAGATGCTCCAAACCCTGAATCTGAAGATGGTTTGAAATTTAGTGGAGTGAGAGAGCGCCGCCTTAATGCAGATTTCAGGAAGACAGTCCCGGTAGTCGTCTTCAAAGATTGTGTTCACATAAACTTCATGAACTAACCCCTTTTTAATATGGGGTTTGAATTTCTGGATTTCACGGAAACAGGCTAGAATGCGAGGCCGCCTGTTGATATTAAGAATGAGTTCTTCACTCTGGAAAAGGTTGACAACTTCAGTGTCTTCAAGTTTCTTGAAAAAGAGGATAAGTCTGGAATCGTCCAGTAGCTGTTGTTGATGCATGGCGAGCATCTCTTGGACGGTAACTTCGGCATTGAATTCTTCTACTTTTGTGGAGTGAATTCCGAGGGCCTTGAGTAGCTCGAGGACGTCAGTCATTCGGAAATTTACCAGATCATTGGTCCTTATCTGGGAAAAGATTTCATTGAGCTCCCTTTGCTCGGAAGAAGTGCCGGTGAAGAGATCTTTCTCTCTGAGGGAGAGTGCCTGTGATCTGGAGGTGGACGAGAAAGTCATCATTTTTGAGATGTGCTGATTAATCTCCGTAATTCTTTTTTCAAGTATAGCATTTTTCTGCCTTTCGGCTAGCAGTGTCCTCTCAATTTGGGTCAGCCAGTAACTGGCTCCCTTTACGTCGCGGGCCTGGAAAGCCCGAAAGCAGCCATTAAATCTTTCCCAAACTGCTTTATCTTTATTTTCCATGTCCGTATTGTACCAATTTTTAATCACGACATCTGAGAATTGTGCTGGTGTCATTGGTGGTCTGGGAGGTCCCGAGAACTGTGTTGGTGGTACAACAGGCCTCATAGGAAGAAACATGGGCCTAGGAATGGCTCCAAGAATGTTTTTTCCTTTACTGATCTGGCTATTCGCCTGGAGAGTACTTTGGCTGTTCGCCTGAGATTGGCTGTTCGCCTGATATTGGCTGTTCGCCTTAGGGGAAAATTGGCTGTTCGCCTCCTGGGTTTGTTCAACCCCAGATGTCTCTGCTATGTTGTTGTCTTTAGTCTTTTTAGGGGCCACTTCTTTGAACTCGCCTTGCCTTTTCATTTCTTGGAAGAGGTTACGAAATTTTTTATAGAATTCTTCGTCTTCCATATCTCATAACCTAGTAAGAGTATCAGCGAGAAAATTAGTGTATCCCGGAATATAGTTGACATCATAATTAAATATTTCCAGATACATAGCAATTCTAATCCGTCGAAGGTTTTCTTCGGGATTATTAATAGTCTTTTTCTTTAAGAATTGTGCTACTGATTTATTGTCAGTCTCAATCAAAAAATGTCTATACAATATATAGATTTTCAAGCTTTTTATAGCTAGTTTGACTGCTAATAATTCTTTGTCATATGTAGCATATTTAATTTGTACTTTAGTAAATCTTCCTGATGTGTAAGCAACAATTTCTTTTTGCTTGGCAATCAGAACTCCTGCCCAGAAGTTATCCGAAGCATCAGTTTGTAAAACTAAAATATCATTGTCAAGTGGGAAATAAAGAATATTTTCTTTTTTTATGGAATCTTTTATTCTAGCAATTTCCTCAATTTCACTTTGATCAAGAGAAATAGGAATTTTGTCAGTATTCCATTTTCTTGGTTGTTCACCAGTTATTTCTTTATACTTGGCTTGTTCAGCCGTAAGTCTTTCTTGTAAGTGTTTTACTTTTGCTGATAGATTAGGAATGAATTTTCTACCATAATTAAGTAATCCTAAAAAACTCTGAAGTTCTTTAAGGGTTTTAAAGTTCTCTGGAAATTCCTTAATCTTGGTATATATATGTTCTTGCAAAAGAATTTGTCCATTTTTTATGGTTTTTCCTAGGAAATCAATTTCAGTTTTGAATAACTCTATCTTTTTTGGACTTAAAATAATTCCATTATCAAGTAGTAATTTACAAACATGCAATAGATGTTCCTTGTGTTCTTCAACGGTGTTTGAGAAGACGAGGATATCATCAATGTAGACTACTACATAAGGAAGATGCCCAAAAATAGAATTCATCCATTTCTGAAATATTTGTGGCGCATTTTTTAACCCAAATGGTAAGACTAGCCATTCAAAATGTCCTTGTGGGCAGCTGAAAGCTGTTAATTCTACTGAATTTTTATCTTCTAATTTTATTTGCCAAAATCCCGATTTAGCATCGAATTTACTATAATATTTAGCACCTTGAATTTGTTTTATAAGATGCTCAGCTGTGGGAATAAAATAACCATCGAATTTAGTATAACTATTTAACTTTCTATAATTAATAACCATTCTTGCTTTTCCTCTTTTTATTTCAGCGTGATTTCTTACAAGGAAAGCAGGGGAAGAATGTCTACTGAAACTTTTCTGGATAAGCTTTAGTTTTAAAAGTTCACTAATTTGTTTAGTAAATTCTTCCTTGTCAGAAGGAGAAACCATAATGCTATTTACTCTGATATTGGTCTCTCTATATTGTTCTAATAGCTCTATTTTACAATATCTAGGGGCTTTATCAAAGGCTTTTAATGGGTTATCAGAGAAGAGTGGTTCTAACATTCCGTAAATGGTTCTTTGTATCTTATTATTATTAGGAAGATTGTAAGTGCAAACTTTTGTATAGTCTATAAGTGTGACTGGTTTTTCACCACGCTGTGCTGTATGTGTAAAGTTGGAAGCTAAGGAGACGGGAAAATGTACTCTAGGAATGGATATTCCGTCTAGTTCAAATGTGTGTGTTGTATGGTTTATAATGTCTCAAATTATCCATACCAATAATACAATCACTATCAAAATCTCTTGGTAGTAATACAAAATCAAACATATAAGTGTTCGAATTCCCTTGTAAATCAGGGAAATGGACCTGAAGGTTTTTTACTTTATGGTTGACAGACACTTGTCTTCCCATAAAATCGTTTAATTTGCCTGGTTTATCAAGTTGTTGCCACAAATCCTGAGGGATAAAGGTTTCTTGTAATAAGCTAGCCTCAGCTCCTGTATCAACAAGAGCATGGATAGTAAATTCATTATATCCTGATATACAAATGGTAAGTGGTATGTATATATGTAATTGAGCCTTTACTTTTAGGTCCATGGTTCTAACCATGTTTACATCAGAAGGAGTGTCTGGGAGTTCTAGTACTTCTTTCCAAGTTTCTATAGAAAGATCTATATTATCAAGAGAAGTGCTAGCTATTTCTAATTCTAGGGTATCTTCAATGGAAAGATCTATAGTATTACTAGCTAGAGAACTAGTCCCTTTGTCAGGATTAAGTTTTTCAAATTTTCTAATATGTTTATCGATTACTTGTGTGGTTCTGTCCATATGTCTTAAGACAATAGTCCTATAGTTTGACTTTTTTACTTCTCGTATAATATCACGAAATTTTCGTAAAAGATGATTCATCTTATAGGCTTGATCTATCTGGCTTTCATTGTAACTAGTATGCTCCCTATACCAGTTAGTGGTTTTTGACATTTATTGGAGCGACAGAATTCTACTTCTATCCTTTATTTGTGATAAAAGAATTTTTACTGACATTTTATCCGATTCATTAGCACGTTGGTTGTCAAGCATAGTCTTAGTTCTACCTTCTATTGGTGTGCTAACGCTCATCCTATGTTGTATATCCTGTAAAATGTTAGGTGTTAATTCAATACTAACTAGGTTGTCCATAGAATTAGAACGAGTGATATGGGGAATACTTGAAGTTGTGGTCTCCGACTCTTTTTGACTGCTTAGGGGTTGTTTTCCTCCTTCGATTCTAGTTGATATAGTATTTCCAGAGGCAATAAAATATTCGGTTGGTATTTCTATTTTTGGTTTCAAAGATCTAATAAAAACTTTCATTTCATTATCGTTCTTAAGGTGTTCTAATCTAATAAGTCTAGGTTGGATAGTTTTTCCCATTCCTACTTCAAAAAGTCTTACTAGATTTTTAGGAGTGATAGATTTAAAAGTGGGCGTATCGTTTAATGCCATACAATGTTCCCATTGTATTCCCAGTACTTTGGAACCCGGCATTAATTCGATTCCTTGGAGACTTACCGATAGTGTACAAGTTTTTTCTATATTATGATCATCTAAACTTATAGAAAAATCTGGGTGTATGTTAATACCAAATAACCTATTAACAAGATTAGATTTTGCTCCTCCTATTATACTATTTAACGGATTATTGATGATTCTCTCATCCATGCAAACTACTAAGATAGGAGTATCTATTCCTGTTCGGAATAGCCCTGTTATTTTGAGTTGTATTAAGCCTATATGTAAATATCTCATCTTGGGATATTTAGCCTTTAATTTCTCCATTTTTCTTTTGTCCAATAAACTGATGGATGAAAAATCTTCATCTCCTTTTAATTCTATATTTCCTTGCATCCTTTCAAAAATATAGGTATGTTTATTCAGGAATCTGGACTGAAAAGAGATTGGTTTATAAACTTCTTTTTTATCAGAATGTGGTATTGCTTCTTTGAGTTTTTCAAGGTCATCATCAGTTATTTCAAATTGTTCTCCCTCACTTTGGGGAATACTAGAATTACTAGTTTCCTCTGAAGTTAGGGTATTCATATAGATTCTAAATTCACAATAGCCGTCGTGTAATTCACTAGAGCTCGATCCAGGAGAATTAATACGGGGTTTTGGAGGAGTATCTTCTATTATAGGTAAATCTTCATATTTATGCATAACCAATAAACCTAGAGGATTACCTCTTTCAATGAGATAGTCCCTATCCTCAAAGG
>JAYESA010000005.1:290621425-290626425 GCA_036927795.1 Iris macrosiphon
GGGTTAGTCTCGCTCATTAGTGCATTTCCAAGTGTGCTCAACCCAACTTCACAGGTGTCGGGAACCTCAAGGGTGCACGAAGCTACTTGAAGTTTTGGAGAGGCGACTTAAAGCTCTTCCAATTTTGAAGTATTTTGAAGCCGGTTCATTTTGGAAGTATTTTGGTTTCAATGTATATAACTATACAAGAGTGTAATGTAAGAAACGACAAATATTATTTCATTACAGCTTGTCGACTTTTTTGTTATTTTATGAATGTAGCCGAGACGGCATATCAAATGTATTCTGATCATGTACTCCATTACAAGTTATTAATGAAAAAGCTATTTTCTTCTTGTACTTTATGTTCAACTTTCTGCTACAATGTGATTTCAACATGTGTTCAAAAGAATTGTCAAAATGCACATTCTTGTCTTGTACAAGTACACCTTAGACTTGTATAAGGTCACGTCCGGTGGGGACTTAGCGATTCGGCAGAATAAGGACGTGACGACATATGGTATCAGAGCACGGTTCACTTCCTCGGATTTCAAAATATTTTCTTTCGGAAGTTTTGATGTGATTACTCGGTTGAATACTTTTCGATGTATGCTACATGAAATAATAGTTTCATACATTAAGACCGTAGATATTTTACGAATACTAACAGAATTTACTCTCTTTTGTAGCGATGACTAAAAAGAATACTTCTAGCACTCCGAGCAGCTCAAGCAGTTCCGCAGAGGCAGGTCCAACTGACCCGATGGAAAGAATAATGTGCATGCTAGAAGCGCAACAAAGGCAGGACGAGGCCTAACAATGGATGGTGCAGGCGCAAATTGAAGCGTAGTAAAAGCAAATAGACCATCTGACTAGAATTATCACCACCATAACGGCCAACAAGTCCATCGAAGTAGCCGTGACCCAAGAGATCGTAGCAGAGGAAGAAGAAAAAATCCAGTCGACAACCAAGAAGTCATCTTTCAGGGCGAGTGAGTTCAAGAAGATGAACCCACTAGAATTCAATGGTAGAGTCGAGCCAGATAAGATTATGGGATGGATAGCTACCATCGAAGGCTTGTTCGACCTCATCGGTATCAAGAGGTCCAAGAAAATAGCATGTGCGTCTGTGCAGCTATGTCTAAGGGATCATGATTGGTGGGCAGCTAAGAAACAGAAAATCTATGACACAAATCCTAACTCCAGAATTTCTTAGAAGATGTTTAAGAAAGCATTTCTGGAGCAATATATTCTCAGAACAGTGCGTCAGGAAAAGGATGATAAGTTTGTCGTTCTTAAGGGAACATGTCAATAGACGAATACGACTCAGCTTTTGCAAAGCTTGCCAAGTTTGTCGGGACCTTCCTGCCAGACAAGAAGGCCTAGTGTCAACGTTTTTAGCAGGGCATGAATGACTATCTACGAAAGGACGTGATGAATCAAAAGTGTCAGACCTACAGGAAATGTTATGAAGCCGCTTAGGATAATAAGCTACTATTTGGCAACAGCTCGCAAAAGGCAGGGCAAATCATCCGCAACACCTTTAACAAGCGTCCTCACGACATGTGATGATCTGGAGTGCCTAAGCGTCATAATACGATTGAGTAAAGGGGTCCCAATCCAGGAGTGCAATGCTATAAATGTGGCAAGTATGGGCACAAGTCATCTGAGTGTCGGGGAGGATGCTTCAAGTGTGGTCGCATAGGCCACAGGGCTAGTGAATGTCAAAAGACAAGGGTGAACCCAAACCTTCCGAGAAACTTTCTGAACCAAAATAGGGGGCAAGCACCACGAACCCTGAGAGGACGGGAGAGAAGAGATTTTCTAAGTTGACATCGTCTCACCCAAAAGGGAGTCATAAACTTCAACCGTAATATTACCGTCCACGGTAGCAATCTTTGCGGTCATTGGCACCATTGTCGTGAATTATGAGAGGACGGGAGAGAAGAGAAGACACTGGCCTATGTCGTAGAAGATGGCACACGAGAAAATGTTATCAGTGGCCAATGCAGTCAACCGCTAGAATACAGCTTGTGAACTTTTGATTTAGAAATCTAAGAGAATTTATAATAGGTTAGCAACATAAGAGGTATCTCGTGCTGACCTGTTATGGCTAACATTTTATTATATCAGATATTAGTATAGTTCCAAAACGACGAATGATAAAATACACATTATGGTGTTGTTTTCCACACACACAAAAAAATAGCGACGATTTGATGATCAACCCTCACAGTATCTTACAAACCTTCCGATCAAGTTTGAGAGTAAGATTCTCAATAGTTCTTCCCTGTAACTTTCTTAGCTCCCAAACTAGAAACGATATCATCTTTGTTTTTGTTTATTTTCTCTTCCCTTCGTGTTTTTACCCCTCTTTAGTTATCTCCAAATCAGACACTATTTGTCCTAGTTTCTAAACAAGGTTTGCTAAAATGGAGTTAGGTTTTATTTGGAGTTTTGAAACTGAGGTCTGAAAAGATGAAAGTCTATTGAAAAAACTGGAGTTATATTTAAGTTATGGGCCGTTTGGGAGTTTGGAGATAGTATTGGAAAAGAAGAAATCTAATTTTAAAAAATCCAATTGGACTAGAGTTATTGCTAACTCAAGTTTGGACAGTATTTAGAGTTAGAAACGGAGTATCATCTAACTCCAAAAAAACCCACACAAACGCACAAAAGTTATCTTGAAGAGCTAACTCCAATAAAAAACAGTTTACTTTTCCAAACTCCATTCCCTAAAAGGAGGCCTTAAAGGTCATGTTTTCTACACCTGACACAACAGTTAAGAAAGGGAACTGCAAAAGGGAGATGACACATAACAAGCAAAAGGCTCATGCTAGCACATTTTGTAGTTGAATAGAGTAGAAAATACGTTAGCATAATCCTCCCTCTTTACCTTCAGTCACTCACACACAATAGAAAGGTGAAATAGTCAGACAAATACATATGAGAACAGATAAAGAGAGACTAAAATTTGGTACCAATCTAGTTCTTCTAATTATTTAGTTCTCCACTAAGGATTCAAAATCTATTTAGATCAGAACAATTATGAATCGCAGAGCAAATAAATCTGCGTCCTTGTATCTTAGATTCTAAAAAGGTATAATTATTCATGAGATACTTATTCCGGATAACTTGAGCCCAAAGAGTCAAGTCATTCATAATAATCTTCATACCCCCTCCTGCTACGGCAGGGAATAAAGGAAGAGAGTACCTAACCGTTAGTGTCAAGGTACATTTTCAGAGAGCATGACATTTGAGAAACAAAGTCTAGCTCCGGAAAGAGAGGCGGGCAGAGGGAACCAGAAAAAAAAGAAAGATTGACGATATAGGAATTTGACTTTAGACAAATACATACGAGAACAGACAAACAGTTGGTAAAAGTTGGTACCAATCTTGTTCTTCTAATTATTTAGCTTTCCGCTAAGGATTCAAATCCAATAGATTTTGTAAGTCATCACGTGACATGGCAATCTTTCGACAGCAAGTTCCAAGTTAGGCGAGCTGAGGAGGTTGGCAGCTTCTATAAAACTTCACCCATCTCTATGAAATGTATGCTAGCAAAAGTTTTACAAATAACAGACTTTCCTCATGCTGTTGGTTTTACAGTCTTTTGTTTTGGAATATAAAGTTTTGCAGGATGACAAAGGTTTATTTTTGCTGTTGTAAAATCTTTGGTTCCCCAACCCTTTTACTTCGATTGCCATCAAAAAAGCAAGAAATTTCAAAACTCGGTCCCTTCTTGCCCGACACGTATTGGACACAATAGGGACATTCCAAAATACAGTAGGACACGGTCAAGTAGCTGCCGCAGCGTGCAGTATTTGTGTCTAGATAACCTACATTACAATCATGTACACACTTCAAAAGTATAAATTTTGAACTTAAATACTACAACCTAATAGTGAAACTATTGTTTCATTCCAGTAGAACAAAAAATAAAACCTCAATTCATATACACTACCATTTCACTGCACCAAACTCAAATAGATCTAATTCTTATTATCATTGACAACCGTATCATCAATTTCTACCCCCTACCCCTAATTTCATCAAAGTCCCAGAACATCAACACAACAAAAAAGTAAAAAAAAAAAAATAGACCTAAAAAATTTATCAAAATCAATCGAAAACTTACCCACATGCCGCATTCCTCGATTCCCTCAAGTCAAAACCCTAACAGAAGAAAAAATCAGAGGGATCCAAACCTAATTTCCACAAAATCGCTCCTTATCCCTCAAATCGGCCGCCGGCGAGGAAAGAACCGACCGAATCGATCAACTCCGTGGAATTGAAGACGGTGGCGAATCGGACGGCCGAAGATGGAAAAAATCGGCGATTTGAAACCGGGGGGCGTCGAGGAATTGAGGATTACCGGGAAGCTCTTTCTTCTTTGTTCTTTTTATGTTTTCTTATATACTTATTGGACTATTGGCTTTTGGTTCCAGGCCCGTCATAAATTCACTAAAAAAAAAAAAACCCTCAGAACAGCTTTATTTTATTTTTTTTAGATAATTATATGTTTATAACTATCCAAATTTGATCGGGACTGTCCAAATTTTTTTTTAGGATTGTCAAAATTGACAATAGGAAGGATCTTAAAATTTTGACAGTTCTACCAATTGGAAGAACTCTCAAAATTTGGACAGTGCTAAAGAAAATATGTTGATTCTTTAGGACTGTCAAAATTTTGACAGTCTGGAGGGAGAGGACGTCTGCGCGAGGCAAGACAAGGAGGGAGGAGGGAGGACGGAGGAGGGAGGCGGAGAGGGAGGAGGAGGCAAGAGCAGCGGCAGCGGCGGTCGACTTCCTGCTCCTCCTCGTCGTCTTCCTCCTCCTCCTCCTCGAGCAGCTCCTTCTCCCTCCTCCTCCTCGTCTTCCTCATCCTCTTCGAGCAGCAGAAGCGGCGGCGACAAGAGCAGCTGCGCGCGGCGGTGCTGTGCTTGCGCGCGTCCGGTGGTTGGGGCATGGACGCGGAGGCCGGAAGGGGGTGGGGGTGGGGGAGGAGCGGGAGGAGGAGA
>JAYESA010000005.1:290631425-290701425 GCA_036927795.1 Iris macrosiphon
TGCAGTCGCTATCATCACCCCGACCTCTCCACCTCTTCTCCGACTCCCTGCCACCCGGGCCAACGACATCACGACCACCACACCTCCATCAATTCCGGCCATCTCCCCCTGACTCAACTCCTCCACCCTCTTCCAACAGCCCCCGACCAGACTCCTCTTCCCCTCGAGCCACAACCGTCATCACCACCACCATTGCCACCCCCTGGCGGAGCTCCTCCTTCCTCCTTGGCCGGAGCTCCCCTGGCCGGGCCTCCCCCGGCCGACACCACTCACCACCACAGTGAGTTTCTTCCCCCTCTTCCCTCCTTCGTTATGTTTATATATATTTTATATGTATATATGTGTATATACGTATATGTGTGCGTATATGTATATATGTGTATATACGTATATGTGTGTGTATATGTGTATGTGCGTATACGGGTGTGCGTATAAATAAATATGCGTATGTGTATAAATAGTGTATTTACTTAATGTATATGTATATGTATATATTTAATATAATTGGTATATATATAAATACGTATTTTAGTATATGTATTATTGGTATATGTATATATATATATATGTAGGTCTTGTATATACGTAATATAGTTTCAATATATAAATTGTATATATGTATAAATATGTTTTTTTATATGCTTTTAATATATCCTTAATATATATAGTATAAACTTAATTTGGTGTATTAGTATTAGAATATTTTAATAATAATGTTGACAATATAATTATATATATTTTCAAGGGTATTTTGGCATATATATATATGAGTACATATATATTGTTCACCTAGTATATATTAGATATGTGATTAAATGGTACATATATAAATATTGTAAATATATTTGATTTGGTGCATGTATAAAGTGTAAGTATTAATGCTAGTTAATAATAGGTATAATATGTTGACCATAGTTGACTGGTGTTACCTTAGTATACCCCCTGAGTCCCGTGTAAATATTGTTGTGTGTGTGCACCAGTGTAATGGCTAATGATTTTATTGTATTATATTCATATGTATATAGGATGTTGGATTTATTCCGCACGACTTTTGGAGCAGGTTATTGGTACATCGCAGCTCTCTGGCCAGGCAAGTATACCTTGCCATTGTACTGTTATTTATATTTCATATGTTGCACGCATCTTTATTTTCTGTCTTTAGTTCATATATTTTAACTGTTATATAAAATGCGCGCGACGGTGACGTCGCGAATGTTTTATTTATGTATTGTATTGACCTTGTTCATGAGACTACCCCATTATCATGTAGCACCATTAGGTTCATTGGCCGTGACACAGTGGTTACACGAGTATGAGTCTCATATAGATCACGGACTGCGTGACAGGTCTGGCCTCCTGTACGTATGGGCCGTGCGATAGGGATAACTGCCAATAGAAACTTTGCATGCTAGTAGACCTGGCGGTTATTAGAGGTTTATCGTGTCATGGACATGACATGCTTAGAGCATTGGGTGGGGAGAACAACAAGTACCGCATTTGAGCTCCTTTACACTTTTTCTCCTGTACGCCCGGATTCTCCGCTGGAGATACGGGTCATGATGACCACTATATATTATGTACTATCAGGCGGGCCACCGGCGTTCAAAAGACGACGTGCCTTTTAGGCCCCTGGATCTCCAAAAGAGAACCATGCCAAATCCCAGTTTTCAGCCAGATAGCTCACTTGTGGGGAAAGTTGTTCTTAACTGCATTCACATAGATGGTTAGGCGACCCCAATGGATGTTTATTTTCAGTACTTTATTGGCATGTGTTTAAGTATCTTATTACGTCCCTCTGAGGACCTGGTCTGCTGCCAGGTGTGCCTGTTCTTGAGTATTTGCAGGAGCGCAGAATTGAAAGGATATAGATGCTTCGTGGATGTCTTCTCTTCGATCCATGATTGGTAGCTGGTACTTATATTGTTTGAGTGAGTTGTACTTATATTGTATTTACTTTTCCTATTTGAGTTGGTAGTGGATTTGTTTCCATCCAACTGTCATCCTTAGATACTTCTTATTGAGATCTAGTTTCATAGATACTGGTTATTATTTCTATATGATTTTGGTGGATGAGATTTAGATTATACCCCGTGACTTGTATTACATTTTATACCACTTGTGGATTTGATATTCATATTACAGCGTACGTATGGATTTGGCTTCCATATATTGGAGTTGTCATATCCATGCGGCTGGCATGCTTACGTGTCCTAGTCCTACGTATTTTTGGGACTGGGGCGTGACAATATATATATATATATATATATATATATATATATATATATATATATATATATATATATACACTCACACACACATACTGTCATGCCCCAGTCCCAAAATACCGAGGGACCGGACGCGTGGCAATGGCCAGCAGCACACACCGATGGACAAACCCAATTTAATGGATCCATCGGGGCATGCTTAAGCTGTAATATAAGAATATGTAGGTTCAATGATACAAGTCACAGTCTAAACTAATCTCATCCACAACAAATAATCACATATCAAATGCAAGAATAATGCAAATAGGAATAACTAACAAATCTCAATAAAAGTGTCTCGGAGAACAATCCGAGAACAAGTCTGATACATCAATGCAATAGACTGGAAATAAAGGAACTGGAAATAGAAATAAATGAGTATCACAAGGCAATACTCAGGAGAAGTCCTCTAGCACAATCCCGTCCTCAGGTGTCGGTACAGCTCCTATATCAGCTCCTGTATCTGCTCCTGCTAATGCTCCTGTACTGTATAACTCTAGGTGGATCTCCTCTGCTAGTCCTGGGGACAAAGTCCGGATCCAGGTCCTCAGGGGACAGCAAGGTACAAAAAATACAAGCCAAAATAAATGCAGTGCAGCAGAGAATGAAATAAATAGGGTAAGCTATAACCATCTATGTGGATTGCGAGAGAGAACATCAAAAAGTACTCAGGTTGAAACAACTACAAGCTCTGTGTAGGGGAGCCGGTAGCAGTGATATCATGAGGTGGTCTAGCTCAGCGGGAGACTGAGTAGCCGGCATAATATAGTCAACCTGTAGCCTGCGGGTCTCTCCAGCAATAGATGGAACAATAAGGGAATACTAAAATAACCAGCTAAGTGATATGCAAGATGAGAGCAGCACTAGAACTCAGGCTGAAGCATACTACAAGCTCTGTGTAGGGGAGCCGGTAGCAGCAGTAATAATGAGTAATGGGCCAAGCTCGGGCTTCAGAGTCTTGTGCCTCACGATAATAGGGGTGTATATATATATGATCAGCCTGTAGCCTGTGTGTCTCTCCCCACCCAATGTAATCACACGTCTCATGTCCATGACACGCACAATCATATCTAATGCACAAGTCATCTAATGTCTAGGGATATAATATCAATGTCAGGTCCTGTATCCTATACAGAATCACCACAATATCTCAGGAAGATCCTGTCTCATGAACAGTGTCAAGTGTCCTGGGTCAAGTGTACTTGGTATGACAAGTACGGGAATATAAAGGGTCACGAATGTCCATCTCTAGATGACAATACACAACACCGCGTACGGTGTTGGCACCCGACTGATAATCGGACGCTAAGTATGTCAAACGGCCCTAGGTTGAGCATGTACAGCACTATAAAGAAGCAAGAAAAATATGTAACAATACTGCAGAGTTTGGCAAGGTACACTTGCCTGGGGTCCTGGCTCCAACTGTAGCTCCGGTCTCAGTGTGGTCTGCAGGTACTACTCCGGTTGCTGAAATAAATATTACCATTAGATTCAGAAAATATCAAATAGCTAGAAACGCCTGTCCTTACGTCCAATTTGGACACAAGGGCAAAAATGACATTTCCGGGCCAAAGCGGGGTCCACATGTGGGCCACTTTGCACCGAAAAGCGCGTCAGGGTCAAAGGTCTCCAAATCGGTCAAACTTAGTGTCAACAGGTCAGGAACGATGATACGAACCCAACGGAACTTCCAGAATTGGATTCCGATGAGCTGGTCACAAAATCGCCCGTCGGGTAGAACCTGTGGGGCCCACGACACACGATTTTGTCAACGTTCTCAGAATCGAACCAAACTTGGCTCACAGGACCAGCGTATTGCTACGAGTCCGATGGCGCAAGTTTCGTCTCGATCCGACGTGTGTACACAAAGTTAGGGCGTGTTCCAGAAAGGTCGGATACGGGGTGTCGTCGGCGGATACGCGTTGATTCCGGTGTGCACGCACATCCAAATCAACTTCCGCGAAATCCTACACGTCCGTATCGACGATGCGCACGTATCTGTGAAGATCGCGCGCGACCAAGTCGTCCCGTTTGGCGGGGCGTACTCGGTTCCGGGGTGAATTGGGTTGTTGGTTTTCCTGTTTTTGGATCGCGGTGTGCGATCACCACAGGACGCGATGCACCGAGCGGGTTGCACGGGCACCGAGAGGGTCATACAGTCTTCGCAACACAATTGACGGAAACAAAAACGGGATTACGAGGAGAGAGAAACGGTTACCTGAACAGGGCCTCGTGAATCTGATTTCCTGTGTCCGAGACGTGTCCGAGTCTCCTTCGTGTCCTGCGTCGACGAGTCCGGTACTGTGTCTGCCCTAGGGTTTATAGTGTACTGCTTAGGGTTAGGGTTCAGGCGCTGGGTTTTCGCCGTGGCTGGCCGGAGGAGGGCGGAGCGGGGACCGATAGCTGCTGGCTGGGGTCGTCGGTGGCGAGGCGACTCAGGCGGCTGGTTAGTCGAGGGTCGACTGGGAGCTAGGGCGATGGTTGGAGAGGGGTGTCGTTCAGCCGAGGCGGGATGGGTAGAAGGCTGCTGCGGTCGAGGTGGGCTAGGGCGGCTGTGGGTGGTGGGACGGCGAGGAGGTGCGATAGGGGAGCGGCGGAGTCGTGGTGGAGATGGAGAGGTGGTCGATGGTGGAGACGTGGAGGAGACGACGAGGGGTTTGGGGAGTGCTGGACGGTGGAGAACGTCGGCTGGCCGCGGGGAAGAGATGGAGGGAGGTGGTGTCAGCGGAGGTCGACGGAGTGGGGTCGGGGGAGGAAGAGAGGGAGATGGAGGCGGAGAGGGCTGACGTCGGCAGGAGGAAGGATGTCAGGTGGAGGAGGAAGTCGTGGGTGGAGGTTAGGGTTCCGGTAGGAGGAGGAGCACGGCGAGGCTAGGGGAGTGGCTGAGGACGGCGGCCGGCTAGGGGCGGCGCCGGAGAGGGGTCGGCAGAGGGTGGCGGCTTAGGGTTAGGGTTAGGGATTTGGAATTAGGTAATTAGGGATTTGGTAATTAGGGTTTCTTTTGTTTTTCTTTTTCTTTGTTTGTGAAAAAAATTAGGGGAACCTGTATTTATACATTGCAGAAATTGGAATAGGGTTAGACCTAGGATTCGGGCTGGGTCAACGGGTCAACGCCCCTCGGGCTGGGCTTCGGCTCTCATGGGGATGTCGGGCGTTGGCACGGGTTAAATTCGATTTAAATTGTAAATTGGTGTCTAGGGCTTTAAACGGGTTTTCGGAGTCCAATAAATTCACCGAAAATTACCACATGTCCGGTTTTCCGTTTTACACCCTAAAATATTATTTCTATAATATTTTAATAAAGATTGACCGAAATTAAAAATCCTTAAATCACCAACGCCTAGGGTTTAATTCCCGAAAAAATACCAGAAAATTGGGGAAAAATCCGAAATTAAAATTCTGAAGAAATTAGGGGGCTTACAATCTACCCAACTTATAAAAATTTTGTCCTCGAAATTAAAATAGGGTAGGGTTCTCTCTTTCAAGTCTCACTTGATTACAGTCTAAGGGATTCCTCTCAAGTGAACATTGCGGTCTCTACCCAACTTAGATTTTACCCATCTCTCATCTAAGGTTATACATCTAATAAAGCTATGCCCCAACTTATTTAATCATGTTATTGAATTCTCAAAGTCTTTAACACCAACATATCACCTATGATATTCCCCTAATCATATATAAAAGGGTCGTCACAATGCGACTGGCCTGTGGGGTATATCTAGTACTGTCTATATATCAACTTATACTAGGCACGAGGTTTCGTCTTTCCGAAGTAAGGGAAGACGAAGATCAGTAATAAAGAGTTCAAGGGTGAGGTAATAGAATAGAAGTATCAAGGTCCAGGCGTTTAACGAATTCAAATAGGATTTGTCAAGACAATTGTGGATTGAAATCCTATTCTAGTAATCCTTTGTTTGCATGCTCGTATTAGTACAGTTATGTAACTGATACGATATGCTCAGATATATCTAGAGGGCAAGTATACTAGTCAACTATATATCTCAATCCACGTAAAGTAGTCGTGCGAAGAGGCGAACCAAAATGCACTAAGGTTGATCAGACCGTAATACACTGATTCTGAATAGACAACTGTATTAGTGTACGCGTCCAATAATACAGATGTCATGATCAAGCTCGATAAAAGGATAAGCTTGCAAAACTAGACTATATTAGCAGCATAAGTCAAGGTAGTACAACAATTAGAAGTACGCTAGATGATGATGAAAGAAGGTACAACTTAATTCAAGTTCTCAAAACAATCACAAGATAAGCACAGTCACAAAAGACTCTATGATCTCTACTGTTATCAATTATAAGCAAGTTCAAAAATTACATAGGTTAGGGCTGGGGTCACGAACCAATAGGCACGAGATAAAACAAATCGATAAACAGATAACTACGACCAATTATGCGCATTAGCTACTCCATGGGTCTGCGCGTCTTCCAAAGTCATCGATGGAGCTTGTTCACGTCTTTGCAGTTGATTCCTTTGCTGGTGTTGAGCCTGCTGGAAGAGTGTGGCTTGTGGTGCCAAGGGTGGCCTCGGCTGATTCCCTCCTGGGGCTGATGGTCTGACTCCTTCAACTCTCGTTTGCGGTGCTTCCAATGCTGGAGAGGCTGGCGTTGGTGCTGGTGACATTAGCGCTTTTTCTCGACATTCGGGGCATTCCTTCAGTGAATGCTGACTGGATCCGCAAGCTAAACATACTTTCCTTTTTCGTCTGCACTCGTCCTCAGTATGGCCTCGCTTGCGACAATATGGACAGACAGGTATTGTCTGTGGAGTTGCTTCTGGTGGCTGGTGTACTTGAGGTCTTTGTGTAGCTTCTTCTTGTGGTGCTCCGGCTGGTGCTGATGTGGCTGGTTGTTGAATCATCAATGCTTTCTCCCGATGCTGAAGACAATCCTTGGCTAAGTGTTGACTGTTTCCGCAAATCAAGCATAATCCTAACTTGCGTCTGCATTCTTTTTGAATATGGCCTGTCTTGCCACAGTAGTGACAAGTTGGAAGAACTAAGGTTCTTGGTGCTGCTCTCGGTGGTGGATTCATCTGTGGTCGCTTTGCAGCTCTTTCCTGTTGTGCTTGGTCCGGTGCTGATGCATACGGCCGCTTCTGGCTGGACTCTATCCTTGTATTGCACTCCATGGGTCGTGCTGTAGCAAGAACATTCTCGTCTAAGGTAGTTGTAGTGGGGCTGATAAATCTCCGTAGCTCCGAGCTAAATCTGTCGATGAACTTCTCCGCTTGGATTTGCTGGGCTTCTTCCTGAACCTTCTGTTGGGCTTGCATCATCGCATAGAACATGCGAAACATCTGTTGTTCGTCCATAGCCTGCCCTTGTGGAATGGTAGGCGTCGGTGGAGCCAACTGCGTCGATGGTGGAACGTCATCTTCCGGGATTCTCGAGGCATGCTGACTTGCTTGCTGTGATGATGGACCTTCACTAACTGGTGTCACTTCATCTCCGTTGGTTACCACATCATCTCGTGGTGATCTGGCAGGAGTCTCGTTGTTTGTTCGTGAATCCATAACTCTGCAACCAAAATAAACAATAAGAGGCGCACAAGAATCGGCAGGATGCGAGTCAAGAATTTAAATTCGAATCTGATATAGATATCAAGAACGTTTCAAGCAAGTGGATGAGATCCTAGAAACTTATCCTATTCTTATTGCAGGCTTGCTCGGTCCCTAAGTTGAAACCGAACAATTTAGTCGTTGACCTGCATGGGCCACCACAAAAACCATGTCACGCCCCAGTCCCAAAATACCGAGGGACCGGACGCGTGGCAATGGCCAGCAGCACACACCGATGGACAAACCCAATTTAATGGATCCATCGGGGCATGCTTAAGCTGTAATATAAGAATATGTAGGTTCAATGATACAAGTCACAGTCTAAGCTAATCTCATCCACAACAAATAATCACATATCAAATGCAAGAATAATGCAAATAGGAATAACTAACAAATCTCAATAAAAGTGTCTCGGAGAACAATCCGAGAACAAGTCTGATACATCAATGCAATAGACTGGAAATAAAGGAACTGGAAATAGAAATAAATGAGTATCACAAGGCAATACCCAGGAGAAGTCCTCTAGCACAATCCCGTCCTCAGGTGTCGGTACAGCTCCTGTATCAGCTCCTGTATCTGCTCCTGCTAATGCTCCTGTACTGTATAACTCTAGGTGGATCTCCTCTGCTAGTCCTGGGGACAAAGTCCGGATCCAGGTCCTCAGGGGACAGCAAGGTACAGAAAATACAAGCCAAAATAAATGCAGTGCAGCAGAGAATGAAATAAATAGGGTAAGCTATAACCATCTATGTGGATTGCGAGAGAGAACATCAAAAAGTACTCAGGTTGAAACAACTACAAGCTCTGTGTAGGGGAGCCGGTAGCAGTGATATCATGAGGTGGTCTAGCTCAGCGGGAGACTGAGTAGCCGGCATAATATAGTCAACCTGTAGCCTGCGGGTCTCTCCAGCAATAGATGGAACAATAAGGGAATACTAAAATAACCAGCTAAGTGATATGCAAGATGAGAGCAGCACTAGAACTCAGGCTGAAGCATACTACAAGCTCTGTGTAGGGGAGCCGGTAGCAGCAGTAATAATGAGTAATGGGCCAAGCTCGGGCTTCAGAGTCTTGTGCCTCACGATAATAGGGGTGTATATATATATGATCAGCCTGTAGCCTGTGTGTCTCTCCCCATCCAATGTAATCACACGTCTCATGTCCATGACACGCACAATCATATCTAATGCACAAGTCATCTAATGTCTAGGGATATAATATCAATGTCAGGTCCTGTATCCTATACAGAATCACCACAATATCTCAGGAAGATCCTGTCTCATGAACAGTGTCAAGTGTCCTGGGTCAAGTGTACTTGGTATGACAAGTACGGGAATATAAAGGGTCACGAATGTCCATCTCTAGATGACAATACACAACACCGCGTACGGTGTTGGCACCCGACTGATAATCGGACGCTAAGTATGTCAAACGGCCCTAGGTTGAGCATGCACAGCACTATAAAGAAGCAAAAAAAATATGTAACAATACTGCAGAGTTTGGCAAGGTACACTTGCCTGGGGTCCTGGCTCCAACTGTAGCTCTGGTCTCAGTGTGGTCTGCAGGTACTACTCCGGTTGCTGAAATAAACATTACCATTAGATTCAAAAAATATCAAATAGCTAGAAACGCCTGTCCTTACGTCCAATTTGGACACAAGGGCAAAAATGACATTTCCGGGCCAAAGCGGGGTCCACATGTGGGCCACTTTGCACCGAAAAGCGCGTCAGGGTCAAAGGTCTCCAAATCGGTAAAACTTAGTGTCAACAGGTCAGGAACGATGATATGAACCCAACGGAACTTCCAGAATTGGATTCCGATGAGCTGGTCACAAAATCGCCCGTCGGGTAGAACCTGTGGGGCCCACGACACACGATTTTGTCAACGTTCTCAGAATCGAACCAAACTTGGCTCACAGGACCAGCGTATTGCTACGAGTCCGATGGCGCAAGTTTCGTCTCGATCCGACGTGTGTACACAAAGTTAGGGCGTATTCCAGAAAGGTCGGATACGGGGTGTCGTCGGCGGATACGCGTTGATTCCGGTGTGCACGCACATCCAAATCAACTTCCGCGAAATCCTACATGTCCGTATCGACGACGCGCACGTATCTGTGAAGACCGCGCGCGACCAAGTCGTCCCGTTTGGCGGGGCGTACTCGGTTCCGGGGTGAATTGGGTTGTTGGTTTTCCTGTTTTTGGATCGCGGTGTGCGATCACCACAGGACGCGATGCACCGAGCGGGTTGCACGGGCACCGAGAGGGTCATACAGTCTTCGCAACGCAATTGACGGAAACAAAAACGGGATTACGAGGAGAGAGAAACGGTTACCTGAACAGGGCCCCGTGAATCTGATTTCCTGTGTCCGAGACGTGTCCGAGTCTCCTTCGTGTCCTGCGTCGACGAGTCCGGTACTGTGTCTGCCCTAGGGTTTATAGTGTACTGCTTAGGGTTAGGGTTCAGGCGCTGGGTTTTTGCCGTGGCTGGCCGGAGGAGGGCGGAGCGGGGACCGATAGCTGCTGGCTGGGGTCGTCGGTGGCGAGGCGACTCAGGCGGCTGGTTAGTCGAGGGTCGACTGGGAGCTAGGGCGATGGTTGGAGAGGGGTGTCGTTCAGCCGAGGCGGGATGGGTAGAAGGCTGCTGCGGTCGAGGTGGGCTAGGGCGGATGTGGGTGGTGGGACGGCGAGGAGGTGCGATGGGGGAGCGGCGGAGTCGTGGTGGAGATGGAGAGGTGGTCGATGGTGGAGACGTGGAGGAGACGACGAGGGGTTTGGGGAGTGCTGGACGGTGGAGAACGTCGGCTGGCCGCGGGGAAGAGATGGAGGGAGGTGGTGTCAGCGGAGGTCGACGGAGTGGGGTCGGGGGAGGAAGAGAGGGAGATGGAGGCGGAGAGGGCTGACGTCGGCAGGAGGAAGGGGGTCAGGTGGAGGAGGAAGTCGTGGGTGGAGGTTAGGGTTCCGGTAGGAGGAGGAGCACGGCGGGGCTAGGGGAGTGGCTGAGGACGGCGGCCGGCTAGGGGCGGCGCTGGAGAGGGGTCGGCAGAGGGTGGCGGCTTAGGGTTAGGGTTAGGGATTTGGAATTAGGTAATTAGGGATTTGGTAATTAGGGTTTCTTTTGTTTTTCTTTTTCTTTGTTTGTGAAAAAAATTAGGGGAACCTGTATTTATACATTGCAGAAATTGGAATAGGGTTAGACCTAGGATTCGGGCTGGGTCAACTGGTCAACGCTCCTCGGGCTGGGCTTCGGCTCTCATGGGGATGTCGGGCGTTGGCACGGGTTAAATTCGGTTTAAATTCTAAATTGGTGTCTAGGGCTTTAAACGGGTTTTCGGAGTCCAATAAATTCACCGAAAATTTCCACATGTCCGGTTTTCCGTTTTACACCCTAAAATATTATTTTCATAATATTTTAATAAAGATTGACCGAAATTAAAAATCCTTAAATCACCAACGCCTAGGGTTTAATTCCCGAAAAAATACCAGAAAATTGGGGAAAAATCCGAAATTAAAATTCTGAAGAAATCAGGGGGCTTACACATACACACTCAAATACACTCTCACACAAACACACACACCTACACACTCAAACACACACACTCTCACACTCACTCATACTACATACAAACACGCACACTACCACACCTATACACACACTACACAAAACACACACTACACACCAACTACCCACACACTACATACAAACACACACACTACATACAAACACACACACTACCCACAAATACACACACCAACACCTATACACACACACTACACACTATATATATATATATATATATACATATCAACCCTCTCACACATACATATATATACACATACACTATATATATATATATATATATATATATATATATATATATATATATATATATATATATATATATATATATATATATATATATATATTAACTCTCACACATACATATATATACACAACCACACACACAAATACACATACACACACACACTCACCCATATACATATAAATACTTATATATATACAAATATAAACTCGAAAATCCTAGTACACACTCCCCAAGGCTAAACCAACCCGGGCACAAGTCCAAAACCTAGAAACCAAGTCAAAATGGCCATTTGGTCATTTCGACGAACACGTGGAGTGAGGCTCGCGATACCTCATAAAACACATACCAAACCTACTCGGAATCGACCCAAAATTTATCCACGAGTTTTAATCGATGTCTAGAACCTCACAAAAATATTAACTCTCCGATTCTAGGTCCATGGCAAAATTTCACATGCATGTGGAACCCATGTCGAAGGAAAAATCTCTAAATCGCCAGAAACGCCCAAAACTCCGCGATACGATCTCACATGTCCGAATGGGAACACGTACCTACCCTTAAGACACCCAATCACGTCTACCTGGGTCCGTCTAACCTAGGACAACACCCAAAATTAGGCCAATCTCGGATTTCACCCAAAATTGACACAAAATCCTATGCCAAAGTCTCCAAACACATCCAAACAAGCTCCAACTTCCTCCCATGGGTAGCCCTAAGGTCTAGAAAGGTTCTAAACTACTAATTATACTATATTAGAGTAATCACTAAGAGGAAAGTTAGGGTTTACCTCTTGGGAGTTGGAATTTCAAGGCCAAAGTCTCCAAAAATTCCCAAATCTATCACACCAAGCCTCCAAGCCTCCAAACTAAGCTCCTACACGAAATCTAGGCTCTACACACCTAGGTTAGAGGAAAATAAAATGTTAGGGTTTGCATTAAAGAGGGAAGTAAGTGAAGGAAGAGAGGGAAAGTGAAGAAACTTACATTGAAATGGGGGAGAAGTAAATGGAGAAATGAAGAAAGAGAATGGAGAGAAGAAAATAAAGAAGAAAGAATGGAAATGAAGGGGGGGTGGCCGGCCATGTAGAAATAGGGTTAGGGTTTGGGTTTGGGTTTGGGTTTGGGTTTGAGTTAGGTACAAAGTCCAAAATATCCCTCAACTTAAGTCATGCTAATTTGGGTTTGGGTTTGGGGTTCCAAATGCACTCTAACTATATGCTAATCACTCCAACTAACTAATTAAAATATAAATAACTACTCTAAACCAATAAATAAGTTTGACAAGGGTGTTGGTTGGGTCTGATAAGGGTCTACTAGGGTCTGATATGGGTCCAGACTAGCAAAAATCCTAAAATAACTAATAAAAATCAATACATTCATATAATTAAATATTAATACAAATATTTATGATCAATACACAATTACCAAATTAAAAATAAAAAAAATATCCTGTCCTGGAAATGGGGTAGTGACATAGGAGGAAGCGGTCCCATGGCCTCAGTGCACCGCTTCGAAGAACCTACCCCTTGTGCACAAGTTTGTCTATGACCATGCATGAATGCAACTAGCTACTAGAAGAAAACATACAAATACAAAAACTTGATATAGTATTCCAGAGTCTTATTGATTGTCTTAGTCACAGCCCACCATACTTACCGCCCAGTCCAGGATCTTTGCCACATAATCAATTATACTACAACAGTCCAGTTCATAGTAGTGTGATTATTATCTTGCTTATCTTTCTGGGTTCTTTGCTAGGTATCATTGATCGTTTTGTTAAGCATGATGACTAAATGATTCATCGAAGGATCGAAGTCACTCACTAGTTAGTGAATTGCTGAGAAAGAGAGATCTTTTTTGTGACTTCAAGCTTGGTTCACAGGTTCACCTGCATTGGCACCAACAAAGGTTCAGGATCCTTCTTCTATTTCTCTCAATAATTCGATATGTAAATGCGAGATAGTGAATGCATGCAATAAAAGTCGTTCATCGAAAACAATAATGAAAACGCAAATCATAAAACCAACAGTGAAAACCAACATCGAAAACCAACAACGCACGGGTCTTGAGGCATAGACCCTTATATGGAGTTCACTCCCCAAGACACCATGCACTGCATCTTGGGAAAAAATTCTAAGGATTCCATCCCATAACGAGGAACGTCTCCCCATTTGTTTGTTCCGACCAATCGTTACTAGCAAAGTTTTTCCATTCTCTGATTCTGACTCGGCCATTCAGCTGCTAGCCCAGTTCGTGCTCCGCAACAGGACAGGCACTACAATAATAATCACCCTCGAATCCTTATCAATATGAGACATAATCAAGAACAGGTCCATGTCAACGTCCATGTCAACATGAGACCCTATCAAGAACGGATCCATGACAATCAAGAATCAAGAACTTCTCAAGGGTTAATGTCAATCCAATTATTAATTAAAACCCTAAAATTTCCCAGTTCTTGCAACCTCCGCTGTCAAATCAGCCATACAGTGTAAACACCCAAATTTTTAAAAATTAATCTTAAAATTTTAATTATGAATTTTTGGAGATTTTCTATAATTTTTAATTAATTATAATAAATGTTCTTCAAAATTTTTATTTTTGTGAATAAAATTAATTATTAAAATATTACAAAAATTATATTTTTGAGTGTATAATTAATAATAGGATATTGTTTAATTTTACTAGAATTTATTGGGCTCAAAAACTATTTTTAAATAGCTAAAATGTATTATTTTTAAATAAACCAACTTGCACCAAACCAAACCAAATTTGAACCAAACCAAACCAAACTTGAACCAAACAAGACCAAACCGACCCAGTCCAAACGAACCGGATCCTACCCGACCCGCTAACCCGCGATTCGTACCCGACCCGTTAACCTATCATCTACAGTAGCTGAAAATTTATTTCTTCACCTTCCTTTAGCCGTCGGCGACCCATCTGTTCACCTCCCCGTAACCGCCGTACCTCTCCCTATAAAAACTCCTAATGAGGCGAACCCCACCACCACAACCTCTCTCACCCCGACGACTCCGGCCACGACGACGATCCCGGCCTCGACGATGACTCCGGCTCCGACAGAAACTTCCCTGAGCGGCCGCGACTGAACGCACGGGTGACAGGCAGCAGCCGTAGCAATCCTCCACCGACGATCTGGCACCGCCGCCGACGATCGTGCACCGTCGCCCGCATACGTACACGCGCAGCACAGCGCAGAGTTGACCCTCTGTTTCTAATGAGTTTTTTCTCCCACGTTGTATCGATTCTCGAATGGCCTGTTGCGTTGTGTTTATAGTATGACCCTCCCGAACCCTGTATAATTAGTTTGGGGTATCGTGTCCTGTATCGGTCGCAAATTATGACACAAAACAGAAAAAAATAACCCAATTTATAGTTTAGAAAATTGTCCCAAACCCCCATGTTCATGGCCATTTTTCTTCCAACTTAGGTAATATTTTTAAATTTTACTTAAACAGTAATTTAGGCAACATAACCAAGATTTAATCCCATTAATTAGTTTATAATAATTTATTGTATGCTGAGTTTTATTCGCGGTTAAAGTTGACCAAAAACTTGGTTTTAAAAATCCAAAATTTTCCAAAATGGGGTGCGTCCAGCTAAACAAGGCGACTTCGTCGTATACAAATTGTATCGAAAGGCGCGTATTGTCAACACGGACGTGTGGGATTTCGCGGTAGTTGATTTGGATGTGCGTGCACACCGGAATCAACACGTATCCGTCGAAAAGTTCTATATCGACCTGTTCTGACACTGTCATAATTTTGTGTATGCTTATCGTTTCAGAAGGAAACTTGCGCCATCAAATTCGTAGCATTACGCTGGTCCTGTGACCCAAGTTTGGTTCGATTATGAGAACGTTGACGAAACTCTGTTTCGTGGGCCCCACGGTTCCATTTGACGGGCAATTTTATGACCGGCTCATCGGAATTTAGATCTGGATGTTCCATTGGGTTCGTATCATTGTTCTAGACTCGTAGACACTAAGTTTGACGAATTTGGAGAACTTTGTCACTGACACATTTTTCGGTGCGAAGTGAACCACATGTGGACTCCGTTTTAACCAGAAACTGTCAATTCTGTCTCTGTGTCCAAATTGAACTTATGGGTAGTCAATCCTAACTATTTCATGTATTCTGAGAGTGATGATAATGTTTGTTTCAGCATCCGGAGACGTACTTGGACATTTCGCTGTTACCGGAGCAACTGAAGGAGTTCAAATCCCAGGTAAGTGTACCTTCCCAAACTTGCAGTAATTACTTTAATATTATTTGCTTGAGTTATTTATGTGATGTACATGCTCAACCTAGGACCGTGAGACATTGCTTAGCGACCGAACAAGATTCGGGTGACGACGTCGTACGCGGAGTCGTGTAACGACACTTAGAGAGCTGATACCACGATCCTATATACTTTTCGTGCTTGCTTTATCAAGTACGTCGTACCTTAGGACACTTGACACTATTCATGAGACAAAATCTTTTCTGAGTTATTCATGGTAATTCTGTATAGGCTTACATGATTCATAACATAAGACTTGCATATACATAGATATCATTATGACTCGCTGTACTAGCTAGAGGTCATGATCTTGCGTGTTATGGACATGAGACGTCGTGGACATGAGATGTGTGATTATATTGGGTGGGGAGAGACACACAGGCTACAGGCTGATTACAGACATATATATTTATTATTGCGGTGATTTAGTCTCTGTTCCAGAGCTTGGCCCATTACGTGATATTACTGCTACAGGCCCCGACACAGAGCTTGTAGTGGTCTCAGCCTGAGTACTAGTGATGCTCTCATTTGCATATCATATAGCTGGTTACATAGCTTTCCCTGAGGATCTATTTTTATTTACTGCATTTTTATTTGGCTTGAGTTATTCTTGTACCTTGCTACGTCCCCTGAGGACCTGGATCTGGATTATGTCCCCAGGTATAGCAGAGAAGATTTACCCTGAGGTATACGGGACAAGAGCTGACGCTGGAGCAGTACTAGCACCAGAGGACAAGGTTGTGCCAGAGGATTTCTCCTGAGTATTTTGTTATATACTCAGTTATTTCTATTACTCTATATCCTGACTCTTGGATTACTGTATTAAACTTATTATCGAGTTGTTCCCCGAGACACTTTTTATTGAGACTTGTTGATGGATTATATTTTTTTTGATTCTTCTGACATTTTGAATTGTGTTTACCTTCTGTAGATGAGATTAGAATTAGACTGTGACATGTATCGTAGACCATTGTATTTGTTTTACAGCTTAAGTATACTCTAACGGGTCCATTAAATTGGGTTTGCCCATTGGAGCTGTACTGCTGGCCATTGCCACGTGGCTAGTTCCTCGGTATTTTGGGACTGGGGCGTGACATGATTTTTGTGGTGGCCCATGCAGGTCTACGAAAATGTTGCTTCAGTTTCAACTAAGAAACTGAGCAAGCCTGCGATTAGGATATGATAAGTTATAAGATCTTATCCACTTGTTGATCTGTTCTTGACCTCTATATCGACTTCAAAATAATTTCTTGACTTGTATCCTGTCTTGATTCCTTTGTGCGATTTTTATAGCTAACTTTTAATGGAGAGTAATGGACCCACAAGCCGGCGACAAGACTCCGGTAGGTACACCATAAGGTACTGTGGTCACCTACGACGATGGAGTGACACCAGTGGGTGGAGGTCCATCAGCTCAACAAAGCAATCAAGCAGGTCAGCATGCCTCAAGATTCAACCACCGCCGCAGTTTACTCCACCAATGCCCATTTTTCTACCAGGACAGGCTATGGACGGACAACAGATGTTCCAAATATTCTACGCCATGATGCAAGTCCAACAACAGGTTCATCAAGAGGCTCAGCGTCACGAGACGGATAACTTGAGGAACAACCTAGTAACCGCATTGGAGCAGGCGAACACACCAGCTAGGCGACCATCGACGGAATCTATCACTGATTTCCGCCAGCTGAAGCCCGTATATTTTCTGGCAAGGAGGAGCCCACTGAAGTTCATGAGTGGCTCACAAACACTCAATACCAGTTGGAAGCAGCTGAGCTTCCAAGGGAGCGATGGATGACTGTCGTCAGGATGCAGTTGACGGGCAATGCACATCATTGGTGGCTATCTGAGGAGAGACGGCTCAGACTGGACTGAGTCACTTGGGAGGAGTTTTCTAAACTCTTCCAGGAGATATATATTCCAGCCATTGTAGAGCGGAACTTAGGATAAGTTTAACCGTCTCATTCAAGACAATATGACGGTAGAAGAGTATAATTCAGAGTTCATCCGTTTGGGTCGCTTTGCCCCTACTCTGATTCCGATAAAAGAGAAGAAGGCGGAGAAGTTCTTCGACGGACTTAGCTTTGAGCTACAGAGATTGATCGGATCCTTTGCACATACTTCATACACGGATATCCTTACTATAGCACGACGTATGGAGAGCATCACCAGGAGAGAGTCCAGCCTGAAATGGCCGTTCACATCAGCACCAGCCAGAGCACCACAAGGCGAGTCTGTAAAGCAACCCCAGAGGAATCCACCACAGAGAGCAGCACCAAGATCCACATCCCTTCCTACTTGTCACTACTATGGCAAGGTATGCCATATTGAGAGGGAGTGCAAACGCAAGTTGGGACTATGCTTGATTTGCGGATCCAACCAACATCCAGCCAAGGACTGCCCTGAGCATCGAGAGGGAGCACCAAGGGTAGATCGACCAGCTTTACCAGCACCGAGACCAGCCCAGCAGCCACCTAGGCCAGCTTATCCAGCATTAGGAGCACTACAGACGGGAGTTGGAGGAGTCATACCACCAGCTCCAGGAGAGTATCAACCGAGACCACCTTTGGCACCACAGGCAGCACTATTCCAGCATGCTCGACAGCAGAGAGGTCTAGCTCAGGGACGAGGATAGGCATTTGTATTGGCTATTGAAGAGGAAGCTACTGCAGGAGAGGTCATATCAGGTACTATATTAGTAGCTTCATTATCTTTTGTAGCTTTATTCGATTCTGGAGCATCGCATTCATTCATAGCTGCTAGCTTCGTAGCCACTCATAGAGTAGCTACCGCACCCCTTCCAAAGACTAAGAGAATTCTTACGGGAGGTGGAATTATTCTAGTTAGTGATATTTGTAGATCTTGTTCGGAGTAGTCTGTGGGAGAGAGATGCGAGCTCAATTCTTGATCTTTTTTATGCCGAATTATGATGTTTTACCTGGTATGGACTGGATGAGTCAGTACCATGCGACTCAAGATTGTCGGCTTGGACGAGTTATATTTAGACCCGTGGACATCCAGAGTTTGAGTTTCTTCGGGGAACCATAGAGCAAGATGTTCAGCCTACACTTAGGGTACTCTCTGCACAAGGGGAGTCCGAGTACCCAAAGGTTGTATATGAGTTTTTGGATGTATTTCCCGATGATCTTCCAGACTTACCACCTGATCAGGAAATAGAATTCACAATAGACTTGACTCCAAGAGCGTTTAACAAAATTAGCTGTAGAGAACAAAAACGTACATAATAAGTACGTTTTGAGAAATACGCACTTAGTAAGTACGTTTTCAAAATTTTATTAATTTTATTTTTGTTTACGTTAAAAAATAATTTTAAAAAATTAAAACACACTTATTATGCGCGTTTTTATTTTTTTCTATTTTTTTTGAAAACGCACATAGTAAGTGAGTTTCCAAATTTTTAAAATTTTTTAATATATTTTTTCCCAATTTTTATAAATAAAAAATATTTTTTTTTGAAATATTTTTTTTTTTTTGAAAACGATAAATGCGTTTCCTTTTTTAATTTTTTGATTTTTTTCTTTAAAATTTCTAATAAAATAAAAAAATTTGTACGGAGAATAAAAAATTAATAAATTATATGTAGAAAAAAGTTTGGGAAATTAGAACAAATACATACATACATACATACAAAGTGCGTTTTAACCAAAACTTACTTAGTACGTGCGTTTTGAATATTTTAATTTTTTTCTACGCAAAAAAAACATAAAATTTACTGTACTGAAAATATTTTTAAATAAATTACCTAAAACGAAAATATTTTAAAAAATTAAAGTTAAGAAAGATTTCGCTATCCCAGATGGCGAAAATATGAATTTTTTTTAATTTTTCTGTTACATTTTCGCCAACTGAGATGGCAAAAATTTGGCTTTGCCTAATTTTCGCTATCTGAGTTGGCAAAAATTTGCCTATGGTTTATTTTTTGTTTGTTTTGGTTTTTTTTTTGTTAGTTTTTTTGGGATAGTGGGTTTTATTTTTGTTGGTTTAATTTTTGAGTTCGTTTTTTTTGTTGCATTTTTCTGCCCAACGGACTCTTATTATTTTGTAACGTTTATATTGTAACGTTCTTTTGTCCCGAGGGAGAGAGGGGAGGGTGGGGCCGGGTGGGACCCATATGTAAGGAGGAGGGGTGGGGGGAGTGTCACGCCCCAGTCCCAAAATACGTAGGACTAGGAATACATAACATGCCAGCTACGCATTCGACCAGACTCCGGTCCGACTCGAATACGTATAAGCTGTATTAAAATGGTCACTATCTATATAATCAAGTAAATATAAATATCTATGTCTCAATCCACAATGATCAGAATATACAAGAATGAGCTACATGTGCTAAAGTCGGCTGCCAGTAACACATAAGCTCAAATAGACTCGAGAAAGGAATATGAGTCTATAAAACTATGTTATATCAGCATATGAATAAACAATATGAATAATAACCACAACTCCGGAAGAAAAGATATAAGTACATAGCACCAATTCCTGCAAGAATAAGCAACACACATCAGCAACTCCAGGCAGGCTCCACAACGGTCTATGCTGCAAAACTGGAAAGGGACCAGGTCCTTAGAGGGACGTAACAAGGTACAAAAAATATCATGCCAAAATAAATACAGTATATAAAATGTAACAATAGGACAAACTATGTAACCAGCTATGTGATATGCAAATGAGAGCATCACTAGAACTCAGGCTGAGACTACTACAAGCTCTGTGTCGGGGAGCCGGTAGCAGTTATACTATATAGTTGTACTATGTAGTGGGCCTAGCACTGTAGTGGCTACGACACCGTAATATATATATATATATATATATATATATATATAAATATAATCAGCCTGTAGCCTGTGTTGTCTCCTCACCTAATGTAATCACACGTCTCATGTCCACGACGTCTCATGTCCATAACACGCAAGATCATGACCTCTAGCTAGTACAACGAGTCATAATAATATCTATGTATATGCAAGACCTATGTCATTAATCCTGTAAGCCTATACAGAATTACTATAAATACTCAGGAAAGATTATGTCTCATGAATAGTGTCAAGTGTCCTATGGTATGACGTATTTGGTAACGCAAGCACGTAAATATATGATCGGATTATCAACTCTCTAAGTGACGTTACACGACTTCGCGTACGACGTCGACACCCGAATATTATTCGGACGTTAAGCAACGTCTCATGGTCCTAGGTTGAACAGGTATATCTTAAGAGTATATGTATATAAAGAACTCAAGCAAATACTATAACAGGAATCACTGCAAGTTGGCAAGGTACACTTGCCTAGGGTTTGAATTCCTTCAGTTGCTCCGATGTAGGTAGAATCTCCAGGAAGGCCTCCGGATGCTGAAATAAATATTACCATCACTCTCAGAAGACATAAAATATCTAGGATTGACTACCCATAAGTCCAATTTGAACACAGGGACAGAAATGACAAATTCTGGTCAAAGCGGGATCCACATGTGGCCTACTTCGCACCGAAAAATGTGCCAGAGATAAATTTCTCCAAATTCGTCAAACTTAGTGTCTACAAGTTCAGAATGATGATACGAACCCAATGGAGTGTCCATAACTGGATTCCGATAAGCCGATCACAAAATTGCCCGTCCAGTGGAGTCGTGGGGCCCACAATACGGGGTTTCATCAACGTTCTTAGAATCGAACCAAACTTGGGTCACATGACCAGCGTAATGCTACAAATCCAATAGCGTAAGTTTCATTGCGAAACGACAAGCACACACGAAATTACAACGAGTTTCAGAACAAGCCCGATACGGAATATTTTTGACGGATACGTGTTGATTCCGGTGTGCACGCACATCCAAATCAACTTTCGTAAAATCCTACATGTCCGCATTGACGATACGCACCTTTCGGTACAATTCGCACACGACGAAGTTGCCTCGTTTAGCGGGATGCACCCAGTTTCGAGAAAAAAATGGATTTTATAAACCAAGTTTTTGGTCGATTTCACCCGCGAATAAAAAATAGCACACAACAAATCCAAATAAACTAATTACAGGGTTCTAATCTTGGTTATGTTGTCTAATTAATTATTCAAACACAATTTAGAAATAATAAACTGGTTGGGAGAAAAATGGCAGTGAACATGGCCTCCGAGAGAGTTTCTGAATTACAGAAAATTGGGTTGATTTTCCTGTTTTTGCGTCGCGGTTTGCGACTGACACATAACGCGATACCCCGAACGAATTACACGGTGTTCGATAGGTTCACGCGGTTTTCACCTAGGAGTTGACAGAACAGAATTTGGATCGACGTACAAGGAGTTACGCGAGCGGGAAGAGGTATACCTTGCTGTTGTTAGTGACAGGGCGGTCCGCGGCGGGGCACGGCGGCGGCGGGTGGCGTTTGTTGTGGCTGCGGCGGCTGCTGGGGCTACTCGATGGTGGTCGTCAGGAACGGGGGTCGTGGGCGGGGTCGTGCGACGGAGGGGGTCGTCGGGGTGCCGGAGGGTTGATGGTGGAGGTGGATGATGGTGGTGATGGCGGGTGGCGGTGGTGTGGGGTTTAAATAGGGAGAGGGGAGGCCGAGCGGGGGGATCGTGGGGGTGGCCGTGGGGTCGTGGGCCGCAGAGCGGGGGCGGGATCGTGTCGTGGGCCGCGAAGCAGGACGGGTCGTGCGGCCGGCGGAGCGGAGGAAACGGGGATCGTGGTGTGCGGGGGGGGGGGGGGGAGGAATGGGGGAATTGGTTATCGGGTCGGTCGGTTCGGGTACGGGTCGGGTCGGGTCGGGTAGGATCCGACCCGTTAGGACGGGTTGGGTTTAGTTGGGTTGGGTTGGATTCGTGTTGGTTCGGTTCGAGTGGGTTGGTTTAATCCGGTTTAATCAAAAATAGGGTTTTTAGCTAATTAAAAATAGTTTTTGAGCCCAATAAATTCCAGAAAAATTATACAACATCTAATTATTAATTATACACCCAAAATTATAATTTAATAATAGTTTAATACTTAATTTAATACATAAAAATATTAATCCCTGAAGATATTTATAATAATTAATTAAAAATCACAGAAAATTTCAGAAATTCATTTTAAATTTTTAAAAAAAATAGGGTGTTACAGCGAGTCATTTAAAGTTTCTACCGTAATCGAAAGTTAAATCGATCTTAGTACGATTAGTAAATTATTTATAAATAAATAATTTTGTCGTTAAAAAAATAAAAAATATATTTTCATTTTTAATCATCTTCATACTGATATATTGTACGATAAAAATTGAGTATCCAGAGACACAAATTTTTATTCGTTAACATCAAAATACCGTAAGAAAACCCGAAATAAAGTTGATCAAAATAAGATTCGAAGGTCGAAACATCATTTTTTACGATTATGAGATTTTGAATATCCATCAAACGGTGATACGGTTTATCCCATACTACTTTTCTATATGATCGTTTTGGCACCAAATGGGTCTCGTTTCGATCTTTCAGTCAAAAGTTTTGCTTCTTGAAAGTTTTAAATTTTAAATTTTTACCTGTAACACGTGCGTCTTGTCTCGGATGCGAATTCTTTCTACACGTATTGTGTTACTCTCGTCGAGAACTTACAATCGACCTATTGTTTAAAAAATAATAATTTTCGAACAGATAGTTATAACCGCTCAAAGTCTGCTCGACGACATACGCCATTTTCTTACGACAGAGAATTTTAAATTTTTTGAATGTTCAATGAACAACATATTTTATTTATAACTGTCAAAACAACTTCCTTAATTTTTTTCTAATTTATTTAAAAAAAATTTATTGCTACAACAAATTTTCTTTAAGAAAATTATACAAATTAAAATTACTTATAAACATTAATTATGATGGCCATAGACAAATTATATAAATTTTAAGATTTTTTTTCCATCATGCTAAAATTAATTAAGAATATTAACTATCAGAAGTAAAATAATTAAGTACAACTATTTAGGAAATTTATTAACATACTATAATTAACTAAAAAAATAACTATAAAAAATAACTACATTAATTATTTTAGTTTTGATAGTTATTTTTTAAAGTTATTTTTGATAGTTATTTTTTGCTTGGCAAAAAAATAAATCAACAAAAAAAAAAAACCAAAAAAAAAAAAAACACCAAAACCACTATCCCAAAAAAATCAACACAAAAAAAATCCTAAAAAAATAAACCAAAACAAACAAAAAAATATCCAGAAAAAAACCATAGGCAAATTTTTGCCAACTCAGATTTGACAAAAATTGGGCAAAGACAAATTTTCGCCATCTTAGTTGACAAAAATGTAACAAAATAATTAAAAATTTTTTTTTTTTTTATATTTTTGCCATCTGGAATGACGAAATCTTTCGTAACTCTAATTTTTTTAAAAATATTTCCATTTTAGATAATTTATTTAAAAATATTTTCTGTAAAATATTTTTTTTGGAAAAAAAAGAAAAAATTTAAAAAAATTTTAAATTTTTTTTAAAAATCAGTTAAAAAAAAATTACATTTTAATTTTTTTAAAATTTTGTTTTCAAATTTTTGTTGCACTTAATTATGTTTGTTTTCAAATTTATTTTAATTTTTTCTTAATTTTTTTAAAATAATAAATAATAAATAAATATTTGAGGGAATTATAGGCAAAAATCAATAAAAAAAATTGAATAGCATATATATATATATATATATATATATATATATATATATATATATATATATATATTAGTTTTTTTTGCTTTATAATGAGAACGTCTTTAAAAAATATAAAGGAAAAATAATTTAAAGCTACAAAAGCAGTTCGTTTATTTAATTATTTATTATATTTATTTGTTTTGCCTTTTTTGTGGAAAAAATAACTTTTCTCTTTTCTGTGAAAGAATTGAAAAATGTAAAAAAAATGATTTTTTTTTTAAATATTGAAAACACACTTAGTAGTAAGTGCATTTTCAAAAAGAAAAAAAATTATTTAAATTTTTTGAAAACACACTTACTATTTACTTATTCAAAAAAAATATTTTAAAATTTGAAAACGCCTATGTGCGTTTTAAAAAAATATATAAGTTAAAAATTAGGAAGAAATGAAAACAAACTTATTATGTACGTTTTTGTTCTCTACAATTAATTTTACTAAATATTTTTCTCTACACCTAATTTTTTTTAATATTTATATTCTCTGTATAATTTTTTTTTTTCAAATATTCGAGTATGTAGGGATGAATATTATTCGGTTTTGAAACCGCGGATCACCTATAGATGGTGAAAGATTATACCAAAGATTCTTAGTGTTCAAATTTATGTCCAAGAGAGTGTGTTGCAAACTAAATATTTTTTGTGAAATTTTTATTTATTTTTAGTTTGTTGGATATGGTTTTACATTGTTAAGACGGTACGGTATGGATACGATAAAATATGGACATGATATTACTGAGACAATATTTATTTTATTAAAAAAAATTTATGACGTAGTCAGTCCTAGATAAACTAAAATTGCGGTTCTACCGTTGGCTAGAACGTTAGGGATACCTGTGGAATAGAGCTTGGCAATTTGTAAAATTGTTGCAGCTTTCCCATGTGGTGTTTTTCATCGGCTGCCTCGTTGAAATATAATGGTTGCTTCCCCCAACAGCCAAATAATTTTCAAAGTATCAAAGAAAAATGATTAATTTAGGGTTCTTTTTAGAAGTGCTATACTTGGTGTCAATTTTTTTTTAACCGAACTGTAATATTTTTTTAATAGTCCTACCTATTGGAAGAACAAAGTAGACACTGTCAAAAAAATTGATAGTCCTACTATTGGAAGGACCGTCAATTTTTTTGATATGTCTATTTAACAAGGACTATCAAAATTTTTGAAAAACTGTCAAAAAATTTGACAGTTCTACAAAAAAAAAAAATTTCGACAACTTCGAATAACTTTTATAATGCACCTAACAAATTTTTTTAATTTATTGGGACGAGAAGAAATAAGCAATGATTCAAATTTTGAATTAATCGAGTATATAACAAGAATAGGAAGGACCTCGACTTGGAGCGTGTTATGCTGTTCTTCATCAAAGGTTGCTCTAATAGCAGTGATATTGTCCCACGTAAACTCAAATTTTTTCTTCCTCTGCTGATCCATCAGCAGCATTTGGCAACGATGCCTCCATTCTGTTCTGCCTCTTTCTTCGGAAAGAGGAAACAATTTGTAAGAGCCAAAGATTATTTCTGAGCAATGTATAAACTCCAATATTGCTATTCTATAGGGATTTTGTGTTTTTGGACTCTTGTAAAATTTGCAGATGAGTCTCCATAATCGATCTAATTAATATTTAAAATTTAGACCAATGGTCAGAAGGACTTACACAATCTAGTAAGTCGAGTCAACCGTTATGAATCGCCTTCAACACAGCAGCGAATCAGGACAGCGGCGCAGCGGCCAAGCTCGCAGCGCCCAGCCGCGCATAGTCGCGCATCGCCTGCACATGCGTCCGCGCAGCACCTGCAACCACACATGCAACTCGCGCACAAGCGCATCAAATGCGCACAAGCGCCGATGCAGACGTGCTAAGTGCAAAGTGCGCCAACAAAGCACCACTTTGCGCCCTTGAAACCGATTTCGAGTCCCAGTCCGAGTCCGAGTCGCTAAGTCCCTTTGGACTTAGCTCCTATGGAATAAATTCCACGAGCATGGCAAAAATCATAAATGCTTTCATGAGGAGTGTGAGATTCGTCTCACTATTGCGTATTTTTCATGTTCATATCTTGTATATGTGTGCTATTGTTGTATATTGCTTCCCGTATATATTTTTGGATTTCTCTAGCTGCTCTTATATAATTTTTAGATTTGTGAATAGTGTTAATCACCCTTGATATATAACCCCTCTCTTCTCCATTATTTCACTTTCTCCTCTTTTCATTTTCTTCTCCTTTCCTCTCCCCTCCTCCCTAGCCGAGAGCAACCCAGGACTGACTCTCCCTCCCCTTTCCCTTGGTAGTAGTGGTAGTAGTTAATGATAGGTTCTAGACAAGTACATCTTGCCAATGATGGAGAACTTGCACTTTTACTTTATTGTGAATTTCTTGCATTTTATTGGTCTATATTGTGCTCTATGAACTCCTATGCATGTTTACTTCTTGGTATTTTCGGTTTTGATAGCTCGGTTGGACTAGATCTAAATTTTTAGTTTAATGTGTTCTTGACATTTTTATGGTTTTGATATCTTAAAACTTGTTGTTTTCCAAAACTAGTTGTTCTATGTGAGAGAGCATCTGATTTCAAGTGGTTTAGAATTTTACTTCTTTGGATTTAAGATGGAAATAAAAATTTCATGGAGAATCATATTTTCAGGACTTGGAGCTTTTCTATGACTGAAACTTGTTGTTCTGGGACGAAGGAGCTCCATGCGGCCTGCCTTGCATTCGGCATGGACTCCTCGCTCCAAACTCAGCATGCGGCCATCTTGTTGGACTCATGGCTAAATATGCACATGCGTCCCTTGACCAAATGCATGAAACTAGAACGAAAAAGATTTCTCTAAGTTCTTGATTACATGCAGTCCAGAGGAGCATGTGGCCAAAATTGTCTATGCGGCCAAAATCGTCCATGCAGCCCCGAGCTATGCGTCCCTTTCTCAATGCATGACTCAGCGCCGCCTTGGCACTATTTTCCATGAATTTGTCTTTTTTTTTCTCGCACGCTTTATTGGCTAGTCACATTGGTCACTTCTCTGACACGCTTTATTGGCTAGTCACTTCAGTCACTTTCTAACATTGTATTTATTCTCGTCACTCAACCATTGTCCTGAGAAATTGACCTTGTTTTGATCCATGTGGCCAATTTTTTGCATGCGTCTAGTTTGATCCATGCGGCCAGATTGTTGCATGCAGCCAGCTCATCTCCTGCACTTCTAACACTTATAGTAGCAATATTTTTCTTTGTTATATGTTCTCTTGTCACGTCCCAGTCCCAAAATATGTAGGACTAGGAATACGTAAGTATGCCAGCCGTATGTATATGGAGACTCCAATATATGGAAACCATAACACATATGTACGCTGTATTATGAACAATAATTCACAAGTGGTTTATAATTATCACAAGTCACAGAGCATAACTAAATCTCATCCACAAAATCGTAAAGAAATGAATAACCAATCAACTATATAACTGAATCAAGTATAAGATGCTTGATAAGAACAAGTAGTTGGGTGGAGACAAATCCACTACCGAACTAGAATATAAGAGAAACAAAATAAGTACATCTAATGATCAATAAGGCTCGAAGAGAAGACCTCCTCGAAAGAGAACGAAGTAGCAAGTCCTGATCCATGCTCCTGCGAATATTCATGATTGTCTACACCTGGAAAGGGACCAGGTCCTCAGAGGGACGTAACAAGATACAAATATACATGCCATAAAGTAAATACTGTGTAAACTCGAGGGTGATCTAACCAGCTAAGTGAAATACACTTGAAGACAACCTTGGTACGTATGGGTAGATGAAAGGTATAAAGCGTAGCGTCGAGCCAGAGGCTAAGTATCTGGCATTAGCTGTAAACTGGATGCCAGAAGTATATGCTGACTACATCACTGATCATGATAGCGCGCAGCTAGTAACCTCTGTCGGATGTATCGACAAGCATATACGCCCATAACCAGGTAACACTGAGCCCATAATCGGGTAACACATAGCCCATAACCGGGTAACACTGAGGCTCACGACCCCGAAGTTTACACTGAAACTACGGTAGCCAAATGTCTGTCCCATACACCTACTAATTATCTTCCCCGTCCAATGCCAATGTACAAGTCGTGAACATGACGTGGACATATCGTACTATAATGCAAGTCGCTACAGAAATATACAACTAAGCTAAATACCATCACACGTGATGCTCACACCGATGGCCAGTCGAATATGAAGCACGCGTCCCTACATGAACTCACTCTGTGACATGCAATGATACGTGTCAAGGCCTGTGGAGTCATACCGATAACCCCACGATTTTCGGTGCGTCCACTAGACACTAGGTCAGAAACAAACCCTAGCGTCAATACCTTCGTTGACTGCACCCGAGTCTTTCTCGACACAGTTATATAATATTAAAATAATAAAATATGCATCTAAATAATATCTGAATTTAAACAGTACAACAAAGGCAAGGTATACTTGCCTGGCAAGAAAGCTGCGTAGTGTAAGCATCCAGACGTCAACCACAAGGGATCAGAAACCATGGCATCCGAATGAACGTCTCCGGATGCTGAAATAAATATCACCAACGTTCTCGAAATCAGCGAGATAGCTAAAAAATACTACCCTTTCGTCCAATTTGGACACAGGGGCAAAACGATAATTTTGGGTCAAAGCGGGTCCACATGTGGGCCACCTTGCACTGAAATACATGCCAGAGGTAAAGGTCTCTAAATGGGACAAATTATAGGTCAAACAAATTCTAAACGTCGATACGAACTCAACGGTATGTCTAATTTTGGATTTCGGTGAGCCGATCACAAATTTGCCCTTAAAGTCAAACCGTAGGGCCCGCGGATAGGCGACTTGGTCAACTGTCTCAGAATCGTGTAAAACTTGGGTCACAGGACCAGCGTGATACCATGAATCCAATGGCGCAAGTTTTGTCGCATTCCGACGAGCGTACACAAAATGGGATAGTATTTTGCAAAAGTCGCGATACGGGAACTTTTTACGGATAATGGTTGATTCTGACGCGCTCACACGTCTGAATCAACTTTCGCAAAAGCCCACAAGTCATGATATACCATATGCGCCTTTTGGTGCAATTGGTACGCGACGAGGTAGTCCCGTTTGGCGGGGCGCACCCTGTATCATAAAATTTCAGTTTTAAAGTATTAAGTTTTTTGTCGTTTTGGAGGCCGCATAATTTAACACATAGAACGAATTAATAAAAACTAAAAGAACACATTTTTTTGGCTATATTGAGAAGAAAATCGTTCAATTAAATTTTGAAAATATTAAACAGGTTGATGGCAAATTGGGCGTGAACATGGGGGTTTGGGTTAAAATTTTGGACTGTTTTTGGTCAGCTTTTCGGCCATTTTTTGGTCAAATTTTTGACCAATATAGGGCACGAAAACTCGTCTCGCTTGAATGAAAATCCTAGAGGGTTAGGTTGTGAACGTACACGGATAAACCGCTCGCAAAAAGAATCACAGATGAAGAAGATATTGAACCTTAAAGATGGGGCGACGGAAGGGTGCTGCGTACGCGTGTGAGTACGCGGACGGCGGACGGCGCGGCGGTCGCCGGCTGCAGCAGCGCGGGGCGGCGGCGTTCGGCCGGGGTGGCGTCGGGGGTGGTCGGCGCTGAGGTCGGGCTAGGGTTAGGGTTTAGATTTTTAATGTATATATATATATATATATATATATATATATATATATATATATATATATATATATATAGAGAGAGAGAGAGAGAGAGAGGGGCCGCAGGATGGGTTTCGTATGGATTTGCTGGGACAGGGTAGTTTGTTGTGGGTAGATATAGGTTAGTTTGTTTTAGGTTGTTTAGTCTTAGGTTTTGCTTTACTTGTTATTTACTTTCTTTTTGTAAATCTCCTCGACCAAAATTAGGCCTACTTGGCTTAGATAGAGAGGCTAGGGCTAGTTTAAATCCAATTAGCAAATAGAACACTGTGTTTTAGATAATTTTACAATATTTATATCACTTAGTGCACCTTACCGTTGCTTAGATAATTAGAGCACTACACTAGCCATTTCCTTCCAATGAATTTCACACCCTTGTCCTAGACGTGCCAGTCATCTATTCGGACCTTTGTGTAACTTATAATTATGCTCTCTTGTGCTTTATTTTAGTCGCACAATATTCGTCGCAGACATTTATATTTAATTCTAAATAAATCCAATTTTGTATCCTTGTGCGTTCCAATCGAAATTGGAGACACAATCTTGACCCATTTTGTGTAACCCAAATTATGATAATATTCTATTCTGAGTCCTCTACGTCCATGACACTTGTGTCCCACCTAATTTTAGCCCTATGTACTTCTAATTAATTTTAGAACACAAATTATAATAATTTAATTAAATTAATCCAATTTCCATCTTCGTGCAATTTTTCGATTGTTGGGCACTTTTATGCAAAAGCATATTAAGGTGTCCACACCATTGGACAATACATGAAGAAATTATTTTCCCTTTATTATTTGGTCATGTGAATTTTCTCCATGATTTTTGGAGTGTGTAGCACTCAACATCACCCCCTCATCAATTCCTAGCCTTGCATTTCAAACCATGCAATCCTAGCCCTCCAAACATCTCTATGTGAAGCCAAGACCATCCCAAGGATGTTGACCGGCCCAACACCCTAGGTCAACCTCAAAACCCTACTTTTCTACATGTATAAATATCTTTTTTCCTATTTCACTCAACCCAAAACTAACTACCCGAATACCAACTTCCCCCACCCATCTACTGTTCATCCCCTTCCTCCCTGTCAACCCCTCGCCGGAGCCCAGACCTCGCCGGAGCCCGATCTCCTCCGCCAGCACCACTCCATGTTCTCCACCTTCCACCGAACTCCTCCTCGACACCACGCTCACCCAAGCGGTCCCGCCGAGCAGTACACCGAGCCACCACGCCTCCCCGCTGCTCACCGCCAGCGCCTCTCCTCCCATCTCAGATCCCGACCTCCTCTTCCCCTACCTGTCAGCCACACCACTATCACCACCACCGTACATCCTGTTCGTCGACCACCACCATCGTCTCATCTCCCTTGACTCCCTCCGCCGGACTCGACCATGACGCCCCGCGTAGCCCGCCTCAACTGCTCACTGCCTGCCGACTTCCCCGTCATCCCGCTCGACTGAACCACCAACGTCACGGCCATCCCAGCCCGACTCGACCCCGAGTCCACCGCCACCACCACCCTCTTCTTCTTCCTCCTCTTCCCGGCCATTAAATTTGACTGTACCTGCCTAAAGCCGACCACGACTGCACCTGAGCCTTCCCTGACAGACTGAATACCTCCCCCGATCGACCCCCGGCCTTCTTCGTCGCCTGAGCACCACCACGACCGACTTCATCCCCCTTCCTCCTGCTGTCATCATCCCGAGCCTCGTCGGACCTCCACGATACAACCTGTCAACCTCCGATCAACCCGATGTCTCCTCCTCAACCTGAACCGATTGAACCCAGTCGTCCCTGACTTCTTCTCCTCCATCCCTGTCCACCGCCTGAACCGCCACTCCCCGCCGGACTCCAGCAGCAAGTCATCATCCCCTTCATCACCATCATAACCTACATCACCCTCATCATCACAATCATCATCACCAATCATCACCCTCGTCATCATCATCAATATCGACATTATCGTCGTCATCATGGACCAGTCACCCTCGCCGAAGACGACCTGCAGTAGTCACCCTCGATCCTCGTGCCCTGTATGCGCACCCCGAGGACTATTGGATTGTTCTGCGAGACTCCAGGAATAGGCTATTGGCACTACGCAGCTTTCTTACCAGGCAAGATACCTTACCAAATTGCTTAGAGTACTTTGCATGCTTATTATATTTTTATATATTCATTGCATGTGTGTTTTCTTTCAGTCATATTTATATACTATATATATGTTGACACACACTTGACACATAGTATCATGGGAGGGAAGGACAATCAGTAGGCGTATGGGCTATAACCACTTTGGTAAATCGTAGTAACTAGCACACACTATGGTAGTCGTGTCCGATGGTCACTACCCTCGCGGTATGTCGGCTGATGGAGTCACGATGATCACTACCCTCGCGGTATGTCGGCTGATGATGTCCCTGACATGTGTGTGAGTTGTGAGATTAGATCGAGTAGCCTACCCATGCCTATACGTCGAAAGGTTTTCCTCATTATGCATTCATATAGATTGTCTTGTACAGCGTACTTATATATTTTCTACCTATTATGCATGTTTACTGTATTCAAATTGGCATGCTTCTATGTATCTTGTTACGTCCCTCTGAGGACCTGGTCCCTTGCCAGGTATAGACAACCAGGAGTATCCGCAGGAGTACGGGCTAGGACCTGACGGATTATTTTCAGCCGAGGAGTTCTTACCCTCTGAGCGTCTTGATTATCTCTAGCGATGGATCGCTTCGCTGATACCTTTATATCATCATCTTATTTTATATTAGAGATTTATCATTCTCTCTCATTTTAGTATTGATATAGTCATTGGTAGTGGATTTGTCTTCACCCGACTATTATTTTTGGATGATTCAGACTCATTATTCTAGTTTAGTTATGTCTTTTCTATGACTGTTGTGTGGATGAGATTAGTATTTCAGTGACTTGTGACTATATATATACCATATGTGAGTTAATATTCATATTACAGCGTACGTATGTATTATGGTATCCATATATTGGAGTTGTCATATATATACAGCTGGCATGCTTACGTATTCCTAGTCCTACGTATTGTGGGACTGGGCGTGACAATTTTCTTCTTTTTTTTCTTTTTTTTTCTTTTTATTTCTATTATTATTATTATTATTATTATTATTATTATTATTATTATTAACCATATATTTATTAACATATATTCACATATATAAATGACAAAAAAATCCAAAAATAATATTGCACACAAAATAAATTCTAGAAAAATTTACTTTTGTAAGGTTGTAATAAAAATGCTACACACAAAATATTTTATGAAAATATTTTATAATTAATAATTAGATATTTATTTAGTTATAATAAATTAAATAATTATATTATCTAATTAACTAAGTAATTAACTAAATGGTTATCCACAAATTAGGTTAATAGTAAATAATATGCACATCTATAAAAAGGAAAAATGTCTAACTTGGCACGGGGAATTATGGACTACTAATTATAGAAAAGTCGAAATTAAAAAATAACCACAATTAAATTATATATATAATATATATCTAAATATTTAACAATTAATCTATGGTCGTTATACTAATGTCATACTAACACCAAGAGATTGAATTTTCGTGCCACGAAAAGATCCTACAAGTAGTGTCTCATGTGTAGGCAACTTTCTATGAAGGGCGATATAAATTTTGAGGCTATCATATAACATTAATGTCTAAACCACGATGGAGTGTCCTAATATAATTATTGGATTTTATTTGATTTAAAAAAATCTAAAACAAATGCAAGAAATACAAAATAAACACAAGATGCATATTTTTGGGTGAGGGGGTTTACATCTCTTATGGATTATTTACTCCTTGTGCTTGGCCCAATTAGTTAAATTCACATGATGCATGTTATTTCTAAATTGCTTATAACCTGGATGCTACACCTACCAGAACATGGAATATCCGGAACATGGAATGTAATGATACTGTTAAACTGAGAACTCCCGGCACCTGACTTATACTAAATAAACCTGATCCCTGACTCCAGATACCTGACATGTACTGATAAACCTGATAGTGGCTCGATGCATCTCACTCCTGACATGCTAGAATCTCCAGAACTGAAATGCTTGTACTGATAAGATAAATTTTCGTGGTTGATTGCTTGTCCATGTCCTGATTGTACTTGTCAAACTATTGTCTAGTCTTGCATCATGTCTAAGGCAGATTCCTGAATACCACGGTCAGGAATCCCTGATAACTTGCCTAAGTTAATAACTAGAATAATTATCTAGAAGCATCTAGAGAGATTTCCTAGCTACATGCAATCCCGGTATCCCAGCGACACCTGATGGATTTGGAGCTCTCCGTCGAGAGGGCACACTTCCAGCACACCGCCGAGTGTTATAATTTACCAGAAAAATACTATATACTTAATTAATCTATGCTATGTACTCTTACGTCTGGATAACCCGGATAGTCTGCAGGGCATGTGGCTGTATGGAATATCAACTGTATTTGTTAGTAACCAGGATTATGATAATCCTAGTTAGTTAATGGTAGTAACCCGTAGGTCATGGTTGGCCGTGATTGCATGTTTTCTAGTCTTGTCTTGTCTTGTCTTGGATCACCCAGCTACTAATCCTGAACTGTACCCGTTACTGATTCCTGAAACTGCTTAACTTCTTATTTATAATTTGCTCTTATTTATATTTCCTTATGCCATTGAATGTTTGCATGCTGGTTTTTAGTTCCTAAGTTGGCTCTCTTGTGGTACTTTGCTATTTTGGGGTCTGACCCCGCTGGTTTTGTATGGCCAAAATTTGGAGCAACACCGCAGGATCTCTCGTACATCCCGCCTCCAGATGGTGAACACGAGGAACACCCGAGGACTTGAGTGGGTTTCTTCATCATCACCCACCTGATCTTATACTTGTATTTTTGAGGCATTTAGCCACCGAGCACGTGTTTAGCTCGTGTTTTGATTCTTGGCATTCTAGCATGCGTGCCTACATGTAAAGTATATTCTAGGCTATAGCTAGAGCTGATCATGTAATATTACACTCTGCTAGTTCTTTATTTTGGTAACTAGCTTCTTGATCATCTATGTATGTATAGTTTGGGACGCCTTACTATTATATGTTTGGTGATTATATTTCTTGTAACTTGTTGCTTGCTCGAGATTGAGACAATTATGACTCTTGACCCAGGAATGCCCGTTGGATTGTAGAGTAAACCCTCACATGTCTATACAGCCTTGACCGTATCTCAGGGTATAGAGTACTCTGGTGTACGCAGCTGGCTTTGTCTGTCCCCGCTCTCCAGTATTCTGGTTCTGGGGCATGACACAGTTTAAGTGGCAGTCCATGAAGCTCTAAAAATTCAGAAGTGTGGGGGTTTATCATTATTTAGATGTCTCAATCATGCTACTCCGTGATCTCCCCCAGCAACGACGTTGTATCCCAAAAATCTTGATTCAACATCTGCTTTGATCCTCGATCTATCACGTCCTTCCGATTTGATCCTAGTATTCTCTATCTTTCAGGGACACTGTTTTTGGTCCTTCCGATCAGCCATCTAGAGTTTTGCCGGTAGCAGGACACCCACCAGCCGGTCAACATCTCTTTGTGGTTCAGTCGCAATATTCTGAAGTAGAGTCCAGGATGGCTCAAGATGTAGAACAACAGGTCCAGCTAGAACCACTAGTTGTACCCACAGTGGCAGTTCCGCCAGTACCCACCAATGTCGAAAGTGATACACAGGCCCTGATGGGGATCATCAGGCAGTTACTAGCATCTCAAGAGTGACGTGGTGACGCTCTCACCCAGTCAGTACAAGAGGCATTATAAAGAGGAGGACATTATGCCCCAAACACAACAAGCAACTTCAAGCACCTCCAGCCCTCGTATTTTTATGGTACCGAAGATGCGATTGCATCAGATGCGTGGCTTCAGGACACTGAAGCTATCCTAGAGGCAGCAAGAGTGCCTGACAGAGAGAAAGTATCAGTAGTTCGACTGCTGTTGCTAGACTTGGCCCGAGACCGGTGGGCAGCATAGATAATTTCTCTGACTGTATCCGTCCCTTGGGCCATCTTCAGCGAGAGGTTCCAGACAAGGTACTTTGATGCGGTATCGCGTTATGACCTTCAGCAAAAGTTTAACAACTTGAAGCAGATAGGCAGGACTATCGACGGCTATGCGGCAGAGTTCTTCAGAGTAAGTCGGTTTGCTTCCACCTTGGTGGCGACCAAATTGGATAGAGCGAGGAGGTTGCAGCAGGGACTTCATCTGGAGATCATATTAACAGTTGAATATCATGAGTTCCAGACTTTCGATGTCGTATTGCGGGCAGCAATGAGGCATGAGTATACCTCCCAAAGAATCGTGGATAGAACTGGAGGAAGAAAGATGACCCACACCTCAAGAGGTTCTTACTCCCAGTCTTCAGCACCAGCCCCAGCAGTTAGGGTCTTAACCATTGGATTTCCAAGGAGGCCAGCATCAACAGCCTCGGTCCAGCAAACGACACCAACCCGACCCCAGCATCATAGGACATCTTCTTTAGTAGGGTGTTCTCATTATGGGAAACCTGGGCACGTATTTTTTGAGTGCCGTAGAGCACATGTATTGTGTTTAGCCTTTGGAGCTCCAGGACACAGAGTGAGATCTTGCCCACACAGAGCCAGTTCATCATCGTCTTTTTCGACAGGACCACAGTATAGGGCTCCAGTGCCGGCTCAACATAACCAGGGACAGAGGCCTTTGCCGACCTAATCTCAAGTATACCAGCAAAAAAGGCCACAACAGTATGCGCAGGCCCAAGCCCAAGTACAGGCCAGACAAGATGGTCCGCAGTAGAGAGGACCAGCACTGAGAGGACGAGGTCAGGCAATGGCACTCACTGTGGAAGAGCAGTTAGCTTCAGGTAAAGTAGTGACATGTACCATTCTCGTCAACTCTTATTCAGCTTCAGTATTGTTTGATTCAGGTGCATCAAATTCTTTTATGTCTGCACAATTTGTGACACGAGTTGGTTTAGAACCCGAATCCTTATCAGTAAGACTCAATATACTTATTGGTAACAGTATCGTGACAGTCGATAGAGTTATGCTTCGTGTCGAGTCATAGTGTACGGGCGAGGATTTTTTGCCAGATTGATAGAATTTTCTATGGGAGATTATGATATCGTCTTAGGCATGGATTAGTTAAGTACTCGATATGCGATGATAGATTGCCATGATGGCAAGGTTATCTTTCGTATTCCCCAGGAAGAAGATTTCTCATTTTCTAGAGGCTAAATAGTCTTTACCAGCAACCTTGAGAATGGCAGTAGCGGAAGAAATACGATTCTCCAAAGTTGTTGATGAATTTCCGGATGTATTTACAGAAGAACTTTCAGGCATGCCACCAGAAAGAGAGATTGAGTTTACCATCGATCTACTTTTTGGAACAGCCCTAGTATCAGAGAGAGTCTATATGATGGCACCTTCATAGTTAGAAGTCTTGTACCAAATGATTAAAAAATTGAGAACCAAGGGATTCATTCGTACTACTGGATCGCCTTGGGGATCTTCGATGCTACTTGTGAAGAAGAATGACGGTACGTCACGATTATATGTTGATTATCGTACCCTCAATGCGGTAACCATCAAGAATAAGTATACATTGCCTCGGATAGATGACTTGTTCGACCAACTTAGTGGAGCGACCGTGTTTTCGAAGATTGATTTATGGTCTGGATATCATCAGATCAGAGTCAGAAATCAAGATATACCCAAGACGACGTTCAGGTCAAGATATGGCCATTGGAAGTTTCTAGTGATGCCCTTTGGAGCAACCAATGCGCGAGCAATATTTATGGATCTTATGAATCATATTTTTATGTCTTACCTGGATAAGTTTGTGATAGTGTTTATCAACGACATCTTGGTGTACAGTCGGAGTGAACAGAGCACGATCAGCATCTTCGAGCAGTTTTTTAAATTCTCAGAGAGCATAAATTATATGCAAAGTTTAGCAAATACTAGTTATGGCTTGATCGTATTTCCTACTTAGGCCACATCATTGCCAGAGGTGGAGTGGAGGTAGATCCCAAGAAGATAGAAGTCGTTGAAACGTGGCCAGTACCCAGAACAGTTGCAGAAGTTTGTAGTTTCATGGGATTAGCAGGATATTACCGACGAATTATGACACACTTTGCTAGAATTTTCACACCCTTGACGTAGCTAACACGAAAGGATGTGCACTTTGATTGGACAGATGCATGTCAGACCTCTTTCGATAAGCTTAAGCAGAAATTGATCATAACACCTATTTTGACGCTTCCGGACGGGACATGTGGATTCACAGTTTATTGTGATACGTCCGGCAAGGGACTGAGATGCGTTCTAATGCAGCATGATAATGTTATAGCTTATGTGTCCCGGCAGCTTCGGGATCATGAAAGAAATTATCCGACGCACGACTTGGAGTTAGCATCAGTTGTTTTCGCATTCAAACTTTGGAGACATTACTTATATGGAGATCGAATAGAGATTTATACAGATCACAAGAGTTTGAAGTATGTCTTTACCCAGAAGGATCTTAACATGAGACAAAGAAGATGGCTGGAGTTGATGACAAACTATGATCTTGACCTTCAGTATCATTCTGGGAAGGCCAATATGGTAGAAGATGCCTTGAGCCGGAGAGCATGAGCTTATTTTCTCACAGCGCAGCGAGAGATTTTAGACGATCTTCGAGTGATGGGCATAAAAGTAGTATTGCCTGGCAACGCAGCATTGATGACAGGTTTACAAGTTTAGTACAGTATAGTGGAAAGAATCAAGGTAGCAAAGTCAGCAGATGCCAAGCTTCAGCGACTCAGAGCAGAGTGTGAGGCAGGGCGTAGACCCGAACTTAGCATTCCCATTGACGGAACTCTCCGTTTTGGGAATCGTCTTTGTGTACCTAACAAAGACCTTCATCGTAAGTTTATGTCGAAGGCCCATAGTTCGTAATATTCAGTACATCCCGGAGGAACCAAGATGTATAGAGACATTCCTCAGCATTTCTGGTGGAATAGAATAAAGCGCGAGATAGCTAGATTTTTTTCTAGATGTTTGGTATGCCAACAAGTTAAACCTGGGCATCAGAGACCAGCATGACTTCTTTAACCTTTACCAATTTTGGAGTGGAAGTGGGAGCATATTACTATAGATTTCGTGACAAGTCTACCTAAGTCCCCACTGGCAGGGATACTATTTGGGTAATAGTGGACCGACTCACGAAAGTTGCACACTTTCTTTCTTTCTTTCTTTCTTTCTTTCAGGATTGGCCAGTCCACAGAACAGTTAGCCGAGATGTATATGAGACAGATTGTTAGACTATATGGAGTGCCATTCAGCATAGTCTCGAATAGAGATTCAAGATTTACTTCTCACTTTTGGCAAAGTCTTCAAAAGAGCTTAGGCACCCGCTTGTAGTTCAGTACGGCTTATCACCCCCAGACTGATGGTCAGTCGGAGCGAACCATCCAAACTCTAGAAGATATGCTTCATTCATGTACCCTTGACATTGGTGGTTCATAGGAGGATCACTTACACCTAGTAGAGTTCTCCTACAATAACAGTTTTCAGGCCAGTATCCAAATGGCACCCTTCGAGGCACTGTATGGCGGAAAGTGCAGATCCTCTGTAGCTTGGGATGATATTAGCAAAATATAATTAATTGGTCCCAAAATAATAGTCCAAACAGTTGAAGTAGTCAAGCAAGTCCAGAAGCATCTTCAAGTAGCACAAGATCGCCAGCGTCATTGGGCAGATTCGCATCGGCGACCTCTTGAGTTTTCTGTCAGCGACTATATATTCCTTCGAATTTTGCCTACCCGCGGAGTCATCAGATTTGGTGTACGGGGAAAGCTTAGTCCATGGTACATAGATCCGTTCAATATTCTTGAGCGAATAGAAAATATTTCTTATCGTCTTACTCTTCCGCCGTCGCTTCGTGAGATACATAATATTTTTTAAGTATCCCAGCTACGACGGTATATATCGGATACAACCATATCCTAGATCATTCGGAATTGGTTGTTGGTACCGACCTTTCGTATGAGGAGAGGCCTATATCCATTTTGGACCGGAGAAACAAAATTCTCAAGAATCGGACCATTCGTTTAGTCCGAGTTGCTTGGGGGCATCACGCACCGAGCGAGTCAACTTGGGAGCGCGATGATGATATCCGAGCTCGATACCCGTATCTGTTTGACTTGTGAGGTATACTTGTTCGTATATTACGTACCCTGATCTTGTCTTGTGCATGCTTGCCTTGTTCTAGATAGCTCATATCTTGCGATTGACACCCGTACCATGATGCTTATTTTATTGCCTGATTCTCGTAGTCTCCTTGCTAGATCATGTGCCTTATTAAAATTCCGAGGACATGATTTTTCTAAGGAGGTGAGAATTGTGAGACTCGTCCCACTATTACGTATTTTTCATGTTCATATCTTTTATATGTGTGCTATTGCTATATATTGCTTCCCATATATTTTTCTGGATTTCTTTAGCCGGTCTTATGTAATTTCTAGATTTGTGAATAATGTTAACCACCCTTGATATATAACCCCTCTCTTTCTTTCTCTTTCCCATTCTTTCACTTTCTCCTCTTTTCATTTTTTTCTTCCCTCCTTTCTAGCCGAGAGCAACCTAGGACCGGCTCCACCTCCCATTTTCCTTGGTAGTAGTGGTAGTAGTTAGTGGTGGTTCTAGGCAAGTACATCTTGCCAATAATGGAGAACTTGCACTTTTACTTTATTATAGATTTTTTATATTTTATTGGTCTATATTGTGCTCTATGAACTCCTATGCATGTTTACTTCTTGGTATTTTCGGTTTTGATAGCTCGGTTGGACTAGATCTACATTTTTAGTTTAATGTGTTCTTGATATTTTCATTGTTTTGATCTCTTAAAACTTATTATTTTCCAAAACTAGTTGTTCTATGTGAGAGAGCATCTGATTTCAAGTGGTTTAGAACTTTACTTCTCTAGATTTGAGCCGAAAATGAGGATTTCATGGAGAATCACATTTTCAGGACTTGGAGATTTTTCATGTCAGAAACTTGCTATTCTGGGACAAAGGAGATCCATGCGGCCTGCCTTGTATGCGACACGGACTCGCTCCAAACTCAGCATGCAACTATCTTGTTGGACGCATGGCTGAATCTGCATATGCGCTCCTTGACCAAATGCATGAAACTTGAATGAAAGAAATTTCTCTAAGTTCCTGATTACATGCGGCCAAGAGGAGCATGCGACCAAAATTGTCTATGCGGCCAAAATTGTCCATGCGACCTCGAGCTATGCATCCCTTTCCCAATGCATGACTCAGCGCTGCCTTGGCACGATTTCTCCTAAATTTTTCTTTTCTTCTCTGACACGCTTTATTGGCCAGTCACATCGATCACTTCTCTGACACGCTTTATTGGCTAGTCACTTCAGTCACTTCCTGGCCTTGTATTTATTCCCGTCACTCAACCCTTGTCCCGAGGAATGGACCTTGTCTTGATCCATGCGGCCAGTTTCTTGCATGCGGACAGTTTGATCCATGCAGCCAGTTTGATGCATGCGGCCAGTTTGATCCATGCGGCCAACTCATCTCCTACACTTCTAGCACTTATAGTAGCAATGTTTTTCTTTTTTATATGTTCTCTTATGGATTATTTACTCCTTGTGCTTGGCCTAATTAGTTAAAATTCACATGATGCATGCTATTTCTAAATTGCTTATAACCTGGATGCTACACCTACCAGAACATGGAATACCCAGAACATGGAATATAATGGCACTGTTAAACTGAGAACTACCGGCACCTGACTTGTACTGAATGAACTTGATCCCTGACTCCAGATACCTGACATGTACTGATAAACATGATAGTGGCTCGACGTAACTCTCTCCTGACATGCTAAAATTCCCAGAACTGAAATGCTTGTACTGATAAGATAAATTCTCGTGGTTGATTGCTTGTCCCTGTCCTGATCGTACTTGTCAAACTATTGTCCAGTCTTGCATCATGTCTAAGGCAGATTCCTGAACACCACGATCAGAAATCCTTGATAACTTGTAGCAATATTTTCCTTTGTTATATGTTCTCTTATGGATTATTTACTCCTTGTGCTTGGCCCAATTAGTTAAATTCACATGATACATATTATTTCTAAACTGCTTATAACCTAGATGTTATACCTACCGGAATATGGAATACCCGAAACATGAAATGTAATGGCACTGTCAAACTGAGAACACCCGGCACCTGACTTGTACTGAATGAACTTGATCCCTGACTCCAGATACTTGACATGTACTGATAAACTTGATAGTGGCTCGACGTAGCTCACTCCTGACATGCTAGAATCCCCAGAACTGAAATGCTTGTACTGATAAGATAAATTTTCGTAGTTGATTGCTTGTCCCTGTCTTTATTGTACTTGTTAAACTATTGTCCAGTCTTGCATCATGTCTAAGACAGATTCCTGAACACCACGGTCAGGAATTCCTGATAACTTGCCTAAGTTAATAACTAGAATAATTATCTAGAAGCATCTAGAGAGATTTCCTAGCTACATGCAATCCCGGTATCCCAGCGACACCTGATGGATTTGGAGCTCTCCGTCGAGAGGGCACACTTCCAGCACACCGTCGAGTGTTGTAATTTACCAAAAAAATACTATATACTTAATTAATCTATGCTATGTACTCTTACGTCTGGATAACCCGGATAGTCTGCAGGGCATATGGCTGTATGGAATCTCAACTGTATTTGTTAGTAACCAGGATTATGATAATCCTAGTTAGTTAATGGTAGTAACCTGTAGGTCATGGTTGGCCATTGATTGCATGTTTTCTAGTCTTTTCTTGTTTTTTCTTGGATCACTGAGCTACTAATCTTGAACTGTACCCGTTACTGATTCCTGAAACTGCTTAGCTTCTTATTTATGTATTGCTCTTATTTATATTTCCTTATGCTATTGAATGTTTGCATGCTGGTTTTTAGTTCCTAAGTTGGCTCTCTTATGGTACTTTGCTGTTTTGGAGTCTGACCCCGCTAGTTTTGTATGGCCAAATTTTAGAGCAACACCGCAGGATCTTCCGTACACCCCGCCTCTAGATGGTGAACACGAGGAACACCCGAGGACTTAAGTGGGTTTCTTCTTCATCACCCACCTGATCTTATACTTGTACTTTTGAGGCGTTTATCCACTGAGTACGCGTTTAGCTCATATTTTGATTCTTGATATTCTAGCCCACGGGCCTAGATGAAAAACATATTCTAGACTATAGCTAGAGATGATCATGTAATATTGCACTCTTCTAGTTCTTCATTTTGGTAACTAGCTTCATGATCATCTATGTATGTATAGTTTATGACGCCTTACTATTATATGTTTGGTGATTATACTTCTTGTAACTTGTTGCTTGTTCGAGATTAAGATAACTAGGACTCTTGACCCAGGAATGCCCGTTGGATTGTAAAGTAAACCATCACATGTCTAGACAGCCGTGACCGTATCTCGGGGTATACAGTACTCTGGTGTATGCAACTGGCTTTGTCCGCCCCCGCTCTCCAGCTGGCTTTGTCCGCCCCCGCTCTCCAGTATTCTGGTTATGGGGTATTGCACATTAAAGGTCCTGTGCACGCCTGGTTTCGGTATATGTATTTTGGGCGTCTACAAGTTTTTTCTCAAGAGACGACATATATCTCTTTCTATACACTATAGGTGAGTTCTTTTAAAGAGTCCTTAACATGAAGCCTTGTGCTTCCTTGCGGTACTACGCCGCTATGACATGGTCTAAAGCCGAGATTCACTACCTCATGTGGTATCATCCACTGTAGCATGAGGTCTCAGCCTCTTTGTAGTACCAAACTACCCATCATGAAGCCTTATGCTTCCTTGCGGTGTTACGCCGCTGTGACATGGCTCGCGTAGCCGAGGATTTACTTCTTTTACCTCTGTGATGTCACGTCACAGTAACATGATTAGACCGGCCTATTTGTAGTGCTGCCTACTGTAACGCCCGCAACCGCTCGGAGCGTTACGCTGAGTCGGACTGAATGAATCAAATGCTGGTTACATTTGAAATGTCGGATTTCGGGAAGAAGGATTAATCGAGTTGGTTTCAATGTGCAGTTGGCTAGCGGGTTCGATGGAAATCAGGTGTTCGTTCCGAACAGTACTGAATAGCTGAATGGAAGCGATAATGCCGTCTTCCTTAATCCGATCGGTCGGATGATTTGGAGAGCACGGCCTGCTCGCACGGTCATACCAGTTGAGTAGATCGCGCTTGCATCGGACCACGGGTTCAAGGGATTGGCCGTATCGGCAGGACAGGATGCCTAACGGGATCAATCATTGTGAGTGGGCTCTTTCCCTTCTCCTCTACTCCTTCATGCCTAATAATATGGAAAACACGTAAAGGTTTGAACACTTGGGCTGAAACATCGGGAAGCACTACACTGAGGCGTGCATAGCGTGGATGTCGTTGGCTTGGTAGGATTGTGGCTTGATTTGGTTTACGCGTTGGATAGTTGGTGCGATAGCTGGATTATTCATTTGAGGCGATCGGTTGGACTACTTGGGATTATGCTTGGACGGTTGAAAATATACAAGTTGGAATGATACAATTGAGGCAATGGGAACATTGAGAATATCGGGAATTCGGGCGAGCGAGCGTGCATCCGTGCACGAGTATCACTTGGTCGCTTTGTCTTACAAAGCGAGCAGTTGTGGTTCGAAACCGAACAACTGCATCGGCGCGGGCATTGTGCCTCTTTTGGGGCATTGTGCCATGGGTTAGCTTTGAGCATAGGTGTTGCACCAATTTGGATTGTGTTGAGAAGAGGCTTCGTGCCTATGAAACACTTGATATTTTGATGCCTCGGGCTATGTTTTGAGGTCGAGATTTGGGTTCTTGGAAGGACATGTTGGAAGAATGGTTATGGATGTGTTGGTTGGATTATTGATGGAACGAGTCTAGGATCGCTTGGTGGGGCGAGAATGTTCGATCCTCTCGTCATACCTACGTGTCTGCATAGTCACGGACAACCTGAGTGGCACAGGGTTTGGTTTCCTCGAACGAGTGCTCCGGGGCACCGGGACCGTTCGGCCATGGAGGAGACAATTGGGTAACGCGTCTTGGGCGCGGTGCCAGCGGTTGGATGCGATTCAGGTGGGTTAGCTACTTAGCGCTGTTTCGAATAGAACCGCATTGATCTGTCCGATCAACGTCCTTTATGGCCTTTGGCCAGTGACTTCATATAAGAATAGATGTTGGCTTGCTTTACTTTGGTTGGTTTGTGCATCGTGTAGGCGCGGCCACCTTGCCTCGGCAAGAGTGTGCACTCGAGAGTGGGATATATAAACTTTGGTTGAGAATGGATATTGAGGCGAGACTGATGGTTCGATATGTTATCGTGCAAGCGATGACATTGAGTTAGACGGGTCGGCTATATATAACTGCTTGTCGTTTGGTTTGAGAATGAATGCTTGCATGCTTAAACTGCTTTACTGCTTTCCTTAACATGTCATCCATATGCCATGAAATGAATCTAGGATTCAACTAGAAAGATCACCATATAACTGTTTGCATTCACTATTTTACTTAGTGTCGGCTTAGGCGAGTGGGTTACCCCGCTCACCAGTACGGTTGTGTACTGACCCACGTTTGTGGGCAATATTTCAGGTACACAGGCGTAGTGGCGCTGCTTGGATATACGGGACAAGATGTATGAACTGTAAGTACCTTTGTGGGCTAGAGAAAGAGCAAGAGTTATTTCATCGTCTCCGTGGCATCGCCTTTGTGGCATTGACTCGGGGCATCTTATTTGGACCCTATCGTGAGCTTCGTTGCGTATACTCTGATTGTGTGCTTGGTACACAATACTTGACTTCTGCTGCAACTTGGTTGTTTCAATGATAACATTTGGTGTTTGACAACATCGCCTTGTACGAGCGCAACTCCAGGCTCGTACGGCATCACGTTCCGATGAGAACGATTGTCCTGCGGGAGAGCTGTAAACGTGGTGATTCACGTTCAGCGGGGACTATCGAGCTTGCGGGAGATTGGGGCGTGACAAATTGGTATCAGAGCGCCTGGTTCATTTTCTCGGACTTGGTCCTTCGCTTCATCACAAACTCTAAATAACTTCCGCGTGTCGTCTAGCTCTTGACTCTACTCAGTGCCGCATTGGATGTTTCATGCAATAAGTCTAATTATTGTTGGTTTTGGTTGCATTATATTTCTTGGTTGGGTTGCCTTGGTTGGTTTTCATAGGATCGCTTAGTCTCGTTAGGCGTTGTTGCATTCGTGCAGCAAGTTGGTTGGCGTTGTTGCATTTGTGCAACAAGTGTGAGCTTTCGTTGGGTTGGCTTGGCTTGTCGTTCAGGGAGTTCTGATTGCCTCAATGGATCAGTTGGTTGGCTACCGAGATTTGGTTATGCAGCATGTTTTGAGTAGAAACATTCGAAGAGAATAGATCGTTGCACGAGTTGCTCGTCAAGCGATTGTGTTGGATAGAAGTTGAAAGTTTGGCTGTGGCGCATCGGTTAAGCATGTTTGAGTTTGGCTCGGGAATATATGGATGTTGGTACGAGTTGCTCGTACAACAAAAGTGTGAAACCGTTGAGTATTGGGTTGGACTACTTGGAAGACGATCATTGCACGATTGCTCGTGTTGAGAAGGTATCAGACGGGTTGAGAAACAGTTGGATAATTCAAGCGTTGCCTGAGTTTTGGGTTAGACTCGAATTGGAAAAGGCATGATTATGCATAAGGGATGGTTCGAACGGATCTTGGATCTGTGAAGGAAATTGTAATGCGAGTAGCGACTTGATTCGGAGTGGTATATGGGATACCACATTTTGAGCCAGGCATTGGAAATATTTTGGTTGGACATCTATTGGAATTGCCTGAACGGACTCGTGAAACAAGAATATAAGTTGGTTGGTGCAAGTCGGTTGTGTTGGGAAGAATGAAAAATGGAGCAAGCGAATATTGAGTTGAGTATATCGTGAACGGACTAGTGCAAATGGAAGTATCATTGAGCATAAGAGATGGACGAGATCGGAACGAACAATTGGGTTACGCTTGAGCAAAGCGATGGGATTATCGGAATGATAGCGAGCACGGACTATGATTTTGGAAACACATTTGAGCTGTTGGTTGAGCAAAGAAACACGATATTGGTCTGGAGGAACAATGAGATGGATTCACACAAACTTGAAGATTTTGGATGTAGCTGCTCGTGAAGTTGACTCAGGTTTAGCGGAAATGGAATTTTGGGCAGGATAGTGCAACGATAGTAAACGGATTCTCCGGAAGACGTGGACGGACGTTTGAAGATAGCTAAATGTGATAGCAACGTCGGAGCAAATCACTATGCGGTTTGAGCAAGTTGGAAGTGCATTGTGGGACGCAGCAAATGGATAAGAATTGGAGCAAGTCTTGGGTTTTGAGAATCATTGCAATTTGTAGTACGAGAATCGAATAGGCAATTCGGAAATTTGATGGATTCAGGACAGAACGGCGGACTGATGGAATAAGGTTTCAACGAGCGCGGTTCTCGAATTCGGAAACTTCGCTCGGATGAATGGTTGGATTTTGAGTCAGATTTTCAGATGAGATATAGCATGGTTTATAGTACTGTCCATCGTGATGATTATAATTATCAAGCGTAGCTTCGGGACAGCTGACCCTAAGCGACCTTGCCCGCTGAATCGGATATGAATATGGTAGACCCATAGAACGACCCTTGAGGCGGCGTATTTGGGAATGCGTCGAGGGCAGATGTGAGGCAATGTGATTTGGCTTATTGACTGAGTGTTGGATTTGAGAGATCCTTGGGATAGCCTTTAGCTGAAGAAGCAGCCGGAAGACCGAAGCGATTGTGGGATTGGCCTAAGTCAACTGATGAGATTCAGAGTCGCAGATTTTTTTATCGATGGCATCGCCTCTGACTCATCGTGCCCTGGAAGGGAATAGCATTCATATGAATTGACGACTGTGAAACTAGCTCGTGAAGTTAAAGCAGCGGCTCGTTCAGATCAAATCCTTGCGAATACTGGAAGGGACAGATTTGCTTCAGATTTACAAGATGTCTCGGAACTTAGTCTGGGAAGCGTGTTCATTCGGAAGGCGAAGGTGATATCCTATGCTTCGAGGCAGTGGAAGCAGCGCGAAGAACTATTTCATGCGCAACCTAAGAATTGTGGCGAGTGTATCCACATTGAAATCGTGGCGACACAAATCCCTTTGGCGTGGCGGCGAGATCTTCGTGGATCACACGAACCTCAATATAGATGTTCACCCTGTGAGATATTGAGATGGCAGGAAATGTGTTGGACTGAGCTGATCTAAGCAAGTTGATATTTGGGTAAGTCGCATAGCTGGGGTAGATCAGTTGTGAGAATCGTTCGGTGCACGAGATAATATTTGGAGATGTTGCTAGTACTGATTTCAGAAATAGTGGGATGGATTGAGATGGAACACGAACTGATTGAGTCGGTGGAAAATCTGCATAATTGAGAATAGTTCTCGAGCGAATGTGTTGGAATGGAAATCGTGATTTGGTTCAATTGGGAGCAAAGCAATATGGACGCCTCGAACATAAAGATACCCTTGTAACTTGTTCAAATTTGCTATCGCAAAGCTCGGCTGAAATGCATGTATTTTAGGGACGCCTTAAATATGTGTACGATCCAAAACTAAGTGATACGAAGAATTCGTATTGAGCTGCAAGGAGGATGTGGGAATTTAGAACTTGTACGAGCGTTCAGCAGAACGAGATGTTGTGTCAGAAATAGTGTATATGAGAGTTGCATAGAGCAGATCCATGGAATTGGATTGTGGCATGCTAGTAAGGAATGAGTACCAGCACGGTTCGTGGACGAACCTGATTCTAAGTGGTATATTATGTAACGCCCGCAACCGCTCGGAGCGTTACGCTGAGTCGGACTGAATGAATCAAATGCTGGTTACATTTGAAATGTCGGATTTCGGGAAGAAGGATTAATCGAGTTGGTTTCAATGTGCAGTTGGCTAGCGGGTTCGATGGAAATCAGGTGTTCGTTCCGAACAGTACTGAATAGCTGAATGGAAGCGATAATGCCGTCTTCCTTAATCCGATCGGTCGGATGATTTGGAGAGCACGGCCTGCTCGCACGGTCATACCAGTTGAGTAGATCGCGCTTGCATCGGACCACGGGTTCAAGGGATTGGCCGTATCGGCAGGACAGGATGCCTAACGGGATCAATCATTGTGAGTGGGCTCTTTCCCTTCTCCTCTACTCCTTCATGCCTAATAATATGGAAAACACGTAAAGGTTTGAACACTTGGGCTGAAACATCGGGAAGCACTACACTGAGGCGTGCATAGCGTGGACGTCGTTGGCTTGGTAGGATTGTGGCTTGATTTGGTTTACGCGTTGGATAGTTGGTGCGATAGCTGGATTATTCATTTGAGGCGATCGGTTGGATTACTTGGGATTATGCTTGGACGGTTGAAAATATACAAGTTGGAATGATACAATTGAGGCAATGGGAACATTGAGAATATCGGAAATTCGGGCGAGCGAGCGTGCATCCGTGCACGAGTATCACTTGGTCGCTTTGTCTTACAAAGCGAGCAGTTGTGGTTCGAAACCGAACAACTGCATCGGCGCGGGCATTGTGCCTCTTTTGGGGCATTGTGCCATGGGTTAGCTTTGAGCATAGGTGTTGCACCAATTTGGATTGTGTTGAGAAGAGGCTTCGTGCCTATGAAACACTTGATATTTTGATGCCTCGGGCTATGTTTTGAGGTCGAGATTTGGGTTCTTGGAAGGACATGTTGGAAGAATGGTTATGGATGTGTTGGTTGGATTATTGATGGAACGAGTCTAGGATCGCTTGGTGGGGCGAGAATGTTCGATCCTCTCGTCATACCTACGTGTCTGCATAGTCACGGACAACCTGAGTGGCACAGGGTTTGGTTTCCTCGAACGAGTGCTCCGGGGCACCGGGACCGTTCGGCCATGGAGGAGACAATTGGGTAACGCGTCTTGGGCGCAGTGCCAGCGGTTGGATGCGATTCAGGTAGGTTAGCTACTTAGCGCTGTTTCGAATAGAACCGCATTGATCTGTCCGATCAACGTCCTTTATGGCCTTTGGCCAGTGACTTCATATAAGAATAGATGTTGGCTTGCTTTACTTTGGTTGGTTTGTGCATCGTGTAGGCGCGGCCACCTTGCCTCGGCAAGAGTGTGCACTCGAGAGTGGGATATATAAACTTTGGTTGAGAATGGATATTGAGGCGAGACTGATGGTTCGATATGTTATCGTGCAAGCGATGACATTGAGTTAGACGGGTCGGCTATATATAACTGCTTGTCGTTTGGTTTGAGAATGAATGCTTGCATGCTTAAACTGCTTTACTGCTTTCCTTAACATGTCATCCATATGCCATGAAATGAATCTAGGATTCAACTAGAAAGATCACCATATAACTGTTTGCATTCACTATTTTACTTAGTGTCGGCTTAGGCGAGTGGGTTACCCCGCTCACCAGTACGGTTGTGTACTGACCCACGTTTGTGGGCAATATTTCAGGTACACAGGCGTAGTGGCGCTGCTTGGATATACGGGACAAGATGTATGAACTGTAAGTACCTTTGTGGGCTAGAGAAAGAGCAAGAGTTATTTCATCGTCTCCGTGGCATCGCCTTTGTGGCATTGACTCGGGGCATCTCATTTGGACCCTATCGTGAGCTTCGTTGCGTATACTCTGATTGTGTGCTTGGTACACAATACTTGACTTCCGCTGCAACTTGGTTGTTTCAATGATAACATTTGGTGTTTGACAACATCGCCTTGTACGAGCGCAACTCCAGGCTCGTACGACATCACGTCCCGATGAGAACGATTGTCCTGCGGGAGAGCTGTAAACGTGGTGATTCACGTTCAGCGGGGACTATCGAGCTTGCGGAAGATTGGGGCGTGACACCTACCACTCTTCATTCTACATCATTAGACTACCTGCCTATGTGCGGTGCTACTGTCGCTGTGACATGGCTCTCGAAGCCGAGGCATTACCCTACCGAGGAACCTCATGGGGGTGTCACCTACTGTAGCATGAAAATCTTACACTCCTTTGTAGTGTTGCGCTACCGTGCTTCCTGCAACGCACACCAGACATTCAAAATGCTTGAGAACTCATTATGAAGTCTAAGTCATCCTCCCACATGACTTGTTCTACTCAAAGAACAAAAAGTAAACAACAATGGTTCTGGGTCCGTAACCCCTCAATGTCTCAAAGGACTACCCATTGTTCCTGATATACTCTCAGTCAATGATCCTCCTTTGAACCAATAGCTAGATGCCTAGTAGATTTCTCTTTGAACTAATAACATAAAACTAAATGGTAGGATTACAAAGACACAATATCAGAAGTCCTCCAAGCCCATATATGTTGTGTCATTGACTATGTGCGGTGTTACGCCGCTATGACATGGCCTGAAGCCGACGCTTTATCCTGTCGAGGTACCTCATGTGGTGTCGCCACTGTAACGTGGAGTACTACGCTCCTTTATAGTTCTTATGATCAGCTAAATACAAAGTGCGCCAAAAAGTGCCATTTTGCGTCATTGAGTCCGAGTCGCTAGGCTTAGCTCCTATGGAATAAATTTCAAGAGCATGACAAAAAGCATAAATGGTTTCATGAGTAGTTAATTCTTTTTTCTTCTAGAAAAATACTCCCACATGGCATTCATATGCCTCACCACACCCCATGTGCATACCTCAACATAAACAAAGTATTATATTGAGATACCCACTTAGAGGAGTAGTAGATGTGGAACTATTTTTCACTAGTCTAAAGACAAAAATACCAACAATATCCAAATACTAATTAGGTAATCAAATATAAATTTTACAACTTAGCTGAGATCCAAAGCTTAAAAAATAATATTCTAAATCACGCTACTTACATGCCAGCTACCAGTTGTTATTGAAAGAGCGTGAACATTAGAAGCCTTCGACTTGGGATCAGGAGGGAACTCTTTTCTCAGTGCAGTCTCCTGAGCCAACTTTTCGTCCACAAACTTTATTAAATTAGGTGTTATAGTAAATTTCAAACCACATTTTCCGATTATCTTTGCATCAGTGAACCCATCAGACTGCAAAATGAACAGACCAAGAAGTATTCACTCAAGTCTCTGAAAATGCAATAACCATATAAAAAAATTAATCATTTTACAGATACTGTGTCCTGTTTGGGGGCTGTCAAATTTTTTTGGTAGGATTGTTAAAAAAAAATTTGACAGTTCAAAAATAGACAATTTTGAAAGTCCTTCATAATAAAAGGACTATCAAATTTTTTGACAATATAAAAATAATAACATTTGGACTGTCAAAACCTATATATAGGAAGAACCGCCAAGTGCCCCTAAAAAAACCCTAAATATGGCATTAGAACAAAGGTCATGATGCTCCTTCTTTGACTTTTAATTTTGGGTCACTCGTGACCAGAGTTTTTGGAAACATTGGTTTGAGTAAATACTAATCGAAAGGAAAGTAAAAAAAAATATCAATTCCTAGATTCCCTAACAGTAATAGATTTCTAAATTGCCCCACAGTAGAATTAAAAGGGATCCAATACAAATTTCCACAAAATCGGTCTGTATCCCTCAAATCGGCCACCGACAAAAAAAAAAAAAAAAAAAACCGACCAAATCGATCACCGCCGTTGAGTTGGAGACGGTGGCGAATCAGACGGCCAAGGATGCGGAACACCGAGACTGTGTTGAGTATGTTTCCTATTTTGAAACGTCTTATTTATCATATTGTTGGATTTTGCTAATTTATATTTAGCAAGGCAAAATTATACTAATTATCGTTTGGATGTTTTTAGCATCTTAACTTTTCACTTCAATTTTGGCAACCATAATTCATAAACTGCTCTTTTGAAAAACCTTTTGCTAATTAAAAAAATACATGAAGACCACTTCAAAAATATATTTTATAGTAAAAAAAATTTTTTTTTTAAAAAAACTTGTATTGCAATATATATTCTTTTGATGTGGTCCCGATATTCTTCAAAATTGAAAAAAGATGCTTCAAGAGAGCAATATGTAAAGTTCGGTAGCCAAAATCTAGTATGGTATCAAAAAAATTTGAACGATATAGTTGGGATACTATTAGAATAATTTAGCCTATTTATAAACATTTGTGCACAAATAATGTAAAAATGACGGGCTTTAAAAATAGATAAATATTGCATGTAGTAATTAGTTTATTTCATTTATTAATCAGAGAGAACAAGATGCCATAAAATAGATTACAAATTTATTAACACGTTCACATGAATGAATAGAATACAATTTTTTTTATACATCTATTAACAAGTTAATATGCAATGCATAGACTAGAAATAGATTACAAGTATTTGATCAAACCTTTTGATGTTCCTCTCCTTCAACCTCATTGTGAGGATTTGATCTTCCTTCACCTCTCTCCATGGCGAAGAACACCAATGCGTATATATATTTAGTTGGCCTGGTGTTCGGCGTTGGTGTTCTTCAAATATTCGCCATGGAATATATATTGTAAGATATATCTGAATTCTTTTAAAATCTATGATTCTCAATTCTTTAAAATTTTAGAATTTTCATTTAGTCTTATCTAGTTACACTTAAAGTTGATTTAATCTAACCCATTACTCCCAAAACATTTTTTTTGTGTGTTTTTATGTTTTTTTTAGTACGCACTTTTATGTTCTACTAGTAAACTAATAATTTTTTATATTGTTGAAAAATAGTTTAAATATTTGAATTTAGATTTGTTATATATATATATATAAATATATATATATATATATATATATATATATATATATATATATATATATATATATATATATATATTTGTTGAGAAAAAAAATAGAATTGGTTTATTCTATGATATTATTGAAAAATTAGATATAAATGTAAATTATATTAAAATAGTTAAAATATAGTTTTAATATATTTTTATTAAAATTTATTATAGATATGTTTGTAAAAATTTGAATATATGTTTAGATAATATCATATTTTTAGTTTAAATAAAATTTGAATCTTGAATATATTTTAATTTGGATTTGTTATATATATGTTTATAAGATATGTTCAGGTTATTATAAGTTTTTTAAGATTTTTTTTTTACGGGATAGAAAGAATTTTAGAATTTTTATTAGAGTCATTTACACTAACTACCCCTAAGTTTTGAACTTATTACACGGGGTACCCCTACTTTTAAACTAATTAAATTGACCACCCCTCCCTTTAGAATTTAAAAAAAGAAGAAGGGGTAGTTAGTGTTATAATTTTTTATTTTTATCTTAAAGTAGGAGTAACTCGTGCAATAAACATAAAACATAGGGGTAATCAGTATAATTAGTTTAAAAATATGGGTACTCCGTATAATAAATTCAAAACTTATAAGTAGTTAGTGTAAATAATTATTTTTATTATTATTAATTACTTGAGAATAGACATACGACTTATTTTGAATCGTTTTTAAAGTAAAGATTTATCCTACTTATATTAGAATTTAACTTATGAATAAGATTAGATAACATGACTCATTTTGAACGGTTTTTAAGTCCCTACGTAGTTAGTAAAAAAATTATCCTACGTATATTAGAATTTAACTTCTAAATTAGATTAGACAACATGTTAAAGTTAACTGGGTCAAGTATCCTATAATTTAAATTGTGAATTTGAAAATCTAGACCATCGGGATGAGTTTTCAAAATGTAATTTGAGTCGGTTGGGGGCAACTCGACTACACTCAGGTCGGTTTATGTGAGGTTCGTTTTCGATCCAAGTAAATCATATTCGATTTGTATCATTTTTGAATCCTATCCGTAATTTAAACATCGGAATTTATATAAATTCTATCTAAAGCATCAAAGTTTAAAAAATTACGAAAAAAATATCAAAATGTCCTTAACGTTTTATATTTTTTAATATTATATTCCTATCGTTAATTTTTTCGTACATTAGTAAAATAAATAATAATAAAAATTAGAAAACATCGACGTTTTCCTTTCTCTCATTCTCTCTGTGGTCTCTCTCTATCTCTCATCTCTCTCTCTCTTTTTGTCTACTCTTTGTCTCTCACCCTCTTTCTTTCTCAGCTCTCTTTTTATTAAATTTGAGAAATTTATTGAAATCCAAAAAAAATCTAGATTTTTTTTTTTTACTTTTACTACAGAGTTTTGAAAAAAAAACATTTCGATCTTTTTTTATAGAATTAAAATTATATTTTTTATGTAATTCAAATACCACTAGTGTGTACATGTGTTCCGTGTACAATATATTTTTTAGCACACACATTCTGTATGTCCAAATTTTAATTCATAAGAATTTATTAAATAATACTAATACAAATAAAGAATTTATTTCAATATTTATTTCAAATTTTTTAGCACACGCTTTCCGTGTGCAATATTTATTTCAATAAATTCTTATGGATTTAAAATTGGACATACGGTACGCGTGTGCTAAAAAAAATATTGGACACGGAACGCGTGTACCATGACACTAGTGGTATTTGGATTACATAAAAAATATAATTTTAATTCTATAAAAAAAGATCGAAATATTTTTTTCTCAACAAAAAAAAAAAAAAAGTAATTCAAGAATTTTTTTGGATTTTATTAAATTTCTCAAATTTAATAAAGAAAGAGAATGAGAGAAAAATAGAGAGACGAAAGATGAGAGAGACCAGAGAGACACCAAAGAGACGTGAGAGAGAGGAGAGAGAGAGTGAGAGGAGAGAGAGAGAGAACAGAGAGTGAGAGACGATAGAGAGATGAGAGAAAGACTAAAAAAAAATATTAAACAATAGAAAACGCTTTTAGAAAAGACGTTTTCTATTGTTTAATATATATATTTACTAATATGTTAACGGCAAAAAAAGTAACGATAGAAATATAATATTAAAAATATAAAATATTATTCTAATAGAATTTTTGATATATTTTTTATAATTTTTTAAACTTCGATGTTTTAGATAAAATTTATATAAATTTTAATGCACTGAATAAAAAATTTCGAACTGTCTAAAGGGTGTGTGTGTGGCAGTGCAAGACTAACAAACATCAGCAAACAGCAACCTATGGTAAAAAAAAAAAATTCCACTCCTAATTTATTACTGTCAAAATTTGACAGCTCTGAATCTTATATGAATTACCAAAAATTTGAGAGTCATTTTCAAAATTTTGACAGTTTTATAATTTTATATATCCAAATTAATTTCAAAAGATCTAGAACTGCCAAAAACTATGATGCTCCAAACAAATTCCGTAGCATGTTTATTGTTAGTCTCAAGACTTAATCAAGATGGTAGAACAAGAAGTTGAAGTCGAGATTAGGAATTCACACAAAAGTTTTCTAACTGATATACCTCGATCCAACGAAGAACTATATAATATAGAAGATAATTACAACTCATTCTGAATAACATAATTCAAGAACCGAAAACACCTTCTTCCTTGCAAACACAGTTGCAATTAAGACAAAACGTTTTATAACTAGAAGAACAGGAGAGAAATGTAGAATAAAAATTATTCTTTCTGGGGTGGTGAAGATCACCGTTGCTCAAAACAAGATTCGTCATTTATCGACGATCTGCTCCTATGAGCTAGTAAGTTCACAAGAGAAACACTCGTAGTCACCTTTTTGTGTGACTCGAACGGACTCCTTTAGATTCCTCTTTCTAAATTTTTGGTGTGTCTCAAAAGGAGGCTAGAATGCTCTTTATATAGGGAAGGATGAAGGCTCATCCTCCTCTTCTTTCCGATGTGGCCAATATACAAAATTGATATCCCACAATCGCAGCCCAATGCATAGCCCGATCAGCGTCCGCTCCTTGCGACGATGCTGACGTGCTAAGTGCAAAGTGCACCAACAAAACGTCACTTTGCGTCCTTGAGCCCGAGTCCGAGTCGCTAAGTCCCTTTGGGGCTTAACTCCTATGGAATAATATCCAAAAGCGTGACAAAAAGCTTAAAAGCTTTCATTGATGAGTTAATCTTTTTTTCTCCTAATAAAATACCTCCACATGGCATCCATGTGTCCCACCACACCCCATGTGCACCCTCAACACATACAAAGTATTATATTGAGATACCCACTTGATGGTGTAGCCAATGTGGGACTATCTTTACTAGTCCAAAGGCAAAAATACTAACAATCTCCCACATATCTCAATATATGGGTTGAGCGTTCCCCACAGTGACTGTCCATTATGCATTAGGATATATGTCGCTTCGACTTGAATCTTCCTGCATGAGTTGAATAACAGTATGATACAAGAATGAACTAAGCCTTGAATTATGCACCATAGCTGTAATTTTCCCCACTCACATAATGACATCAGCTGTGCTTCCGGTTGCACATTAAAGACCCAGTGCATGCCTGATTTTGGTGTATGTATCTTAGGCATCTACAAGTTTATCCTCAAAAGACGACCTATATCTCTTTCCATACACTCTAAGTGAGTTCTTTTAAAGAGTCATTGACATGAAGCATTGCGCTTCCATGCGGTGCTACTCCGCTATGACATGGTCCAAAGCCGAGGTCCCACCTCATTGTGGTGTCATCCACTGTAGCATGAGATCTCAGCCTCTTTGTAGTATCAAACTACCCAACATGAAGCCTTGTGCTTCCTTGCAGTGTTACGCCTCTGTGACATGGCTCACGTAGCCGAGGCTTTACCCTCTCAAGGTACCTCTTGGTGGTGTTACACCACTGTAACATAAGGACAACAGTCTCTTTGTAGTGCTACCTACAACTCTTCATTTTACAGCATTAGGCCACCTGCCTATATGCGGTGCTACGCCGCTGTGACATGGCTCGGAAAGCCGGGGCATTACCCTATCGAGAAATCTCATGGTGGTGTCACTACTGTAGCATGGAGTTCTCTGCTCCTTTGTAGTGTTGTGCTACCGCGCTTCCTGTATTCCAAATGTCCTAGAACTCATTAATGTAGTGCTCTGCTCCGCGTAAGCACTATGTATATGAGATATCGGTTTGCTGACTCAAAAATAATATTTTCCTTAAGAGCTCCTTGTTGAACCAGGAGATGACTGATCTAGGTGAGTGGACAGAACTTCGTTCTTTGATTCTTGCACGCCTTAATAATGAATCTGAGTTTTATAATGCATGTTTCTAAGAAGATTATCGTTTTCGTTGCATGAATAATAGAACTGCATGCTTAGCATGAACTTGAATGCTTGTCAATAGAGAACTATTGCTATGCTAATAAGAAAAAGTAAGAGATTGCTTGAACTTGTCTCCATATCGCTTGTGTTTTGGTAGAACTACTTCATGCTTGAACCTGATTCAGAGATGGCGGCCAGTCCGCACCAGAGATAGAAGAGAAGAGATAGATGGTCTGCTAGTTCATTTCGTGTCTGCTAGTTCATTTCGTCTGCATTATAGAGTTTATCTGATAGTGTTTCATGCATTCGCATCAGTCAGACAATGGCTATTAGTGAAGAGCTGAACCTTGGTCCCGACTGCTATAATGTTAGTGAAGAGCAACCATGAGTCACAGCTGCTAATAGCATCAGATAAAAGAGTCATTGGTTAGCTGGATTACAGCTACTGATCCTGAGTTTCTCAGGGACCGAAAGCATATAGATAGTTCATCTTGTTTACTTGTTAGAAGGATAGTTCCTAGATGGTGCATTGTCCCTAGAGTCTTTGGGTATAGCTCACGAGACACGCTGCGCACACCCTGATAGTAGAATAATCGACTTGCCTTGTGTGCTTGAATAAATCGAACATGAACTATGATTTCAAAGATGTTTCCAAAAAGAAGTAATATGACTCTATTCTTGTACTGCATGTAACAAACATAGGTAAAACTAGAAAGATCACTAGTAATATAATATTTTATAACATAATTACTTAGTGTTGGTTTTAGTGAATGTTGCTTCTGTTCGTTGATTTTATACTCACCAGTACTTTCTCCAAAGTGCTGACCCACCAACAGTTTGCTTGTTCGCAGGTGCTGGATCGTCCGAGGAAGCAATAGCTGTGCCTCATCCCCAGGATCCGGAAATCTGGTTTCGATGCCTTGAGTCGTATCGATTGCTTTGAACTGCTTTTGTATAGAGGAACAATTTATGGAACGAAGCCATTGTATTCAAAGAACATCGTGCCTTGTTATTCGTCCCGTATACTCAGATGGATTATTGTTTGCAACATTGTCCCTCCGCTGCGTACTCGATCGATTCGATGATAGCCACAACTTTAACGATGTTGCCTTGCGGGCGCAACCCCAGGCTCGCACGACATCACGTCCCGATGGCAAACGACAATATGCCCCGCGGGAGCGCCGAGGTGCGGTGATTCGGGTCCGACGGGGGCGTTGTCGGGACCTTCGGGATCGAGGCATGATAATTAAGGCATCTAAGCCACCCTCCCACAGGATTTTGTTCTACTCAAAGAACATATAGTAGACAATAGTGGTTCTGGGTCCGTAACCCCTCAATGTCTCAAAGGACTACCCATTGTTCCTGATATACTCTCAGTCAATGATCCTCCCTTGAACCAATAGCTAGATGCCTAGTAGATTTTTCTTTGAACTAATAACATAAAACTAAATGGTAGGATTACAAAGACACAATATCAGAAGTCCTCCAAGCCCATATATGTTGTGTCATTGACTATGTGCGGTATTACGCCGCTATGACATGGCCTGAAGCCGAAGCTTTATCCTGTCGAGGTACCTCATGTGGTGTCGCCACTGTAACATGGAGTACTACTCTCCTTTATAGTTCTTATGATCAGCTGGCGCTTGAGGTCTTATATGAACGGATACGCCAAACCCTCCTGACTCTGATCATCAACCATTGTAATGATGCCATCTTTGATGCGCTCATGTAGTATCTTGAACGAACCCGCTAGAATCACATAGCTCCAAACATTATCCGCTACCATGACACAATCCTTGTTGCGCTCATACAACACAATGTGCCTTAGTCGCACAGATCTCTTCTAACCATTGAAGAGAAAAAAATGATTCCACCGCTGTAGTCGCATGGTTGTCACAGTGAATCGGTACCGCCGAATATGCGCATCAACCACTGGAAGATCATGCATGAGCTCCTGAAGCCATCTTGCTTCCTCTGCTACAGTCGCCAGTGCATAGAACTCAGATTCTCTTGAGGAATGAGAGAGCATTGTCTGCTTATTCGTCTCACACGATATAGAAGCTCCACCCTTTGAGAAGGCATATCCTCATGTGGACCTTTAGCTCTCTTTTTTTGAACACCAATTTGCATCACTAAAGCCTTTCACTACTGTCGGATACTCGCTGTAGTGTAGTGCATAATTCTGCGTCATTTTGAGATATCTCATTACTTTCTTCACAGCTTTTCAGTGCTTAACACCAGGATTGCTCGTGAACCGACTCAGCATCCCTACGGTGAAAGCTATGTCAGGCCTTGTGGCAATAGTTCATACATCAAACTCCCGATGACGCATGAATACTCCAACTGCTTGACACTTTTCCTCGAATTTGGCTTCAGCTTTTTGTCATACATTGTCACGACCCGCACCCGAAAAATCGGACATGAGTTGTGGGTATGTCCAGCCTACGCCGCAGAATCGACGGTAGAACGCTGTAAAGGTTCGTTCTAGGTCACAATATATATCTCATAAAACCTGTCAATATCATATCCAAAAGGAGGGCAACCACGCAATATATATAAGCTCTCAATCACAATAACTAGGGGAAGAGTAAAAGCACGATATGATATCACAAAGAAACAAAAAAATACAGGGCAAGACAATATCCAAAATACAGTCCAAGTCTATAGTCTACAACATCTCACAACAGCAAAAGAATAAGTACAATCATCCAAAATTGGGCCAATATCGGATTTCACCCGAAATTGACACAAAACCTAGTGTCAAAGTCTCCAAACACAACCAAACTAGTTCCAACTTCCTCCCACGGGTAGGCTTAGGGTCTAGGAAGGTTCTAAACCACTAATTACACTATATTACAGCAATTAGTAAGAAAAAAGTTAGGGTTTACCTCTTGGGAGTTGGAATCCCAAGGCCAAAGTCTCCAATTCACTTGAAATCACCTCCCTCAAGCTCCAAGCCTCCAAATCTAACCTCCACACTAAGTCTAGGCTCTAAACACCTAGGTTAGGGGAAAATGTAGGGTTAGGGTTAACATCCATGAAGAATAGAAGAAGAAAAAGGAGAAATAGAGTACTTACTTGGAGTGGGAAGAAGAAAGGAAGAAGAAAGAGTGGAGAATGGAGAAGAAGAAGAAGAAGAAGAAGAAGAAGAAGAATAGGGCCGCTAGTTTGGTCGGAAATGGGTTGGAATAGGGCCGGCCATGGTATGTAAGTAGGTTTACATAGTCTCCAAAAGACCAAAATGCCCTCCTCTCACTTGGGTTTGGATTTGGGGTTCCAAAAGTACTCAAACTAACTCCCAATCTCTCCAACTAACCTATTAAAAATATAATAAATATTCTAAACCCAAAAATATGTCTCACAAGGGTGTGGGTTGGGTCGGACATGGGTCCACTAGGGTCTGACACGGGTCCAGACTAGCAAAAACCCTAAAACAATCAAATAAAAATAATACAATCACTAATTAAATATAATTATAATAAATAATAAACAATACACAATTTATCAAATAAAAAAAATAACCCTATTTTCTAGAATTGGGTAGTGACAAGCCTACCCTCCTTAAAATAATTTCGTTCTCGAAATTAAAAGACGAAACTATGACAGGAATGCAAATAAAAGAACCATACCTCAGGGCTCGAAAAGATAGGGGTATCACTCGCGCATTTCATCCTCCCTCTCCCAGGTCGACTCACCTGGAGAGTGGTGCCTCCACGCGACGCGAACCAAGGGAATAGTCTGGTTCCTCAACACCTTCTCCCGCCGATCCAGAATCTCCACCGGCTGCTCTGGATAGCTAAGAGTAGGGCCTACCACGATCTCTGAGTGATCCAATACATGACTGGGATCCGCCACGTACCGTCTCAACTGCGACACGTGGAACACATCATGAACTCCCTCTAGCGTAGGCGGCAAATCGAGCCTATACGCCACGACGCCGACCCTCTCAAGGATATGGAAGGGTCCGACGAAACGTGGGCTAAGCTTCCCACCTCCACCAAAGCGATGTCACGCCCCAGTCCTAAAATGCTGAGGGACTGAGCACGTGCGCAATGGCCAGCAGCACGCACCGATGGACAACCCAATTAAATGGATCCATCGGGGCATGCTTAAGCTGTAGTCTAGCAGGACTAAGTACAAGTCTCAGGTATTACTAATCTCATCCACAGAATAACACAGATTAATTGCCAGAAATAATGCAATGGAAATAAATATGCAATAACAAATAAGGTTGTCTCGGGAACAAATCCGAGAAATATTCTGTTACATTTAAGGAAAAGACAGGAAATGAAATGCTGGAAATGGAAATACTGTGTAGTTGAAGCCGGTGCTCAGGAGAAATCTTCGGCCACTACTTCGTCCTCTGTTCCTTGTTCTGCTCCAAGGAGCGCTCCGGTACCGTACACCTCTGGGTAGTTCTCTTCAGCTGTACCTGGGGACATAATCCGGATCCAGGTCCTCAGGGGACAGCAAGGTACAGAAAATACAAGCCAAATAAATACAGTGCAGCAGTTAATTAAACAAGAGGGTAAGCTATGTAACCAGCTAAGTGATATGCAATATGAGAGCAGCACTAGAACTCAGGCTGAAGCCACTACAAGTTCTATGTCGGGGAGCCGGTAGCGGCAATAACTATGAACTACACTATGTTATATACTATGTTTTATATATAATATCAGCCTGTAGTCTGTGTGTCTCTCCCCACCCAATGTAATCCCACGTCTCATGTCCACGATGCCTCATGTCCATGTCACGCATGATTATAACTAATGCAGCAAGTCTGATAGCTATGAATCAATTGTCTAAGAATGTAAAGTCTATGTCATAAAACGTGCATCCTATACAGAATCACCTCGAATGTCTCAGGAAGACTCTGTCTCATGAAATAGTGTCAAGTGTCCTGGGTTCTGGTGTACTTGATAGGACAAGTACGAGAATAAGGGTATCGATTGTCCATCTCTAATGACGTACCCAACACCGCGTACGGGGTTGGCACCCGACTATGATCGGACACTAAGCACGTCACACGTTCCCTAGGTTAAGCAGTTAAAACAAGTTACATATGGATCTACCAGAATTCAAGTAGAATACTATAACAGAAATTACTGAGAATTTACAAGCTCTATGTTCTCACTGATGCAAAATTAACCAAGAAAAATATATAGCAAGCTGCAGCGTTTGGCAAGGTACACTTGCCTGTGGTTCCTATTCCAATTGCGGCTCTGACTTCAGCTGAAATTGCAGGCGGTACTCCGATTGCTGAAACAAACAACACCATCAGATCCAGAAAATATCAATCAGCTAGGAACGCCTGTCCTTGGGTCCAATTTGGAGACAAGGGCAGAAACGGCAGTTTCGGGCCAAAACGGGGTTCACCGGTGGGCCCGCTTTGCACCGAAAAATACGTCCGGGTCAACGGTCTCCAAATTCACCAAACTTAGTGTCAACAGGTCAGGAACGCTGATACGAACCCAACGGAACTTTCAGATTTGAATTCCGATGAGCCGATCACGAAATCGCCCGTCGAGCGGGGCCTGTGGGGCCCACGACACGCGATTTCGTCAACGTTCTCAGAATCGAACCAAACTTGACCCACAGGACCAGCGTATCGCTACGGGTCCGATGGCGCAAGTTTCGTCTCGATCCGACGTGTGTACACAAGGTTAGGTCGAATTGCAGAAAAGGCGGATACGGGGCGATGTCCGCGGATACGCGTTGATTCCGGTGTGCACGCACACCCGAATCAGCTTCCGCGAAATCCCACACGTCCGTATCGACGAGGCGCACGTATCTGTGAAGACCGCGCGCGACCAAGTCGTCCCGTTTGGCGGGACGTACTCAGTTCCGGGGTGAATCGGGGTCTGGGTTTTTCCTGTTTTTGGATCGCGGTGTGCGATCACCACAGGACGCGATGCCCCGAGCGGTTTGTCCGGGCACCGAGAGGGTCATACAGGCTTCGCAACGCAATTTGCGGAATCAAAAACGGAGCTACGAGCACAAAGTTATGAATACCTGAACTGGGCTTGAAAATCAGGATTTCTCGTGTCCTCGTGTCGACTCGACACAGTGTCCACTGTGTCCGGGTACCGTTCTAGGGTTAGGGCTTCTCTGTGTCGGTGTCCAACCCTGTGTCCGGCTGTGTCCTCAGCTAGGGTCTGCGAGGCGGGACGACCGTCGGCTGAACGGCGGCGAGGCGGAGCTGGGTTCACGGCGTGGCCCAAGGGCGGCGACAGGCGTCTGATGGCGGGTCCGTAGGCTGCTACGGCGAGGTCTCGGCTCGCTGGGGACGAAGGAAAGGGGAGCTGCGGGCGGCGTCCGGTGGCTCGGGGAGCGGCGCTGGGCTGCGGCGCTGCACGGCGTGGCGGTGGCGGCGCGGCTGGGGGCACGGCGGTGGCGAGGGTCGGTGGCAGCGGTGGTCGAGAGGGGATCGGGGGAGGGTTTTTATAGGGGCCGGTCGGGGGTGAGGGGCTGGCAGCGCGGTGGAGGTCGTGGCGGGGAAGGCGGTGGAGGGGAGATCGTGGGGGTGAGGATCGGGCGGAGCGGCGGGCAGCGCGGCCGACGGAAGCGGCGCGGGGCGTGGGTTCGTGGGGCGAGCGGGGGAGCGGGTACGGGCGGCGGGTCGGGCGGCGGCGGATCCGACCCGACCCGCTGGGCGGGGTCTGGGCCGGGTTGGGCTGGGCCGGGCCCAACGGGCCGCGGGCCGAAAATAAAAATAATAAAATAAATAATAATAATAAATAATAATTAAAAACAGTAAATTAATTAATTAAATAAATAGTTTTTAGGCATTTAAAAATAGGTCTGGGGTCCGATAAATTCCAGAAAAATTGTCCTAAGTCCAGTTTTTCATTTTACATCCAAAAATATTATTTTCATAATATTTTAATATCATTTATTATCATTTAAAAATTATTGAATAATTAAAACCCTATTTTTAATTTACAGAAAAATCCCAGAAAATTTCAGAAAATTGTGAAAAATCCAGTTTTTAAAATTGTGAAAATTCAGGGGGTTTACAATCTACCCCCCTTAAGAGGATTGCGTCCTCGCAATCAAAGAATAACCGGTCAGCAGAGATGACACGGTCGCAGGTATCGTTTGAAAACACATCACAAGATACTTAGGGAAATACCGTTTCCCTAAAAATAAAAGTTATGCACTTCCAGAAAATCTAGTTAAAACTATAACTTTTATGAAAACCAGGTTGTTATTAACAAGTTGCAATTTACTAGGTTGGGGCTGAGGTCACGAACCAAGAGGCACGAGCTATAACAAGACTAAAACAGATAACTACGAATCACTTACTCGCATCAACGTCCTGCACAGTCAGCGCATAAGCTTGTCCTCGTCCTTGAGGTAGATTCCTCTGCTGCTGCTGGGCTTGCTGGAAGAGTGCTGCCTGAGGTGGCCTCGGTGCTGGTGAAGCTGGTTGGTTTGCCCTTTGTGCTCCATCTCGATGCTGGGGACAGTCATTGGCTATGTGTTGATTGGTGCCGCAAATCAGGCACAATCCCAACTTGCGTCTGCTGTCCCTCTCGACATGACCTATCTTGCCGCAGTAGTGACAGGTAGGAAGGGTCTGCGAGGCTGTCCTCGGTGGCTGGTTCGTGTGAGATCTCTTTGCAGATTCTCCTGGCGATGTTCTGTCTGGTGCTGAGGTGATTGGCCGCTTGAGGCGAGACTCCCTCCTGGTGACGCGTTCCAAGCGTCGGGCTGCAGCGAGAACATCTGAGTAGGATGTAGGTGCGACGGATCCGATTAGTTTCTGCAGCTCAATGTTCAGTCCGTCGAAAAATTTCTCGGCCTTCTCTTCCTCTGTCGGGATCAGGGTTGGGGCGAAGCGGCTCAGACGAATGAATTCTGCGTTGTACTCTTCCACCGTCATAGAGTCCTGGGTGAGGCGATTGAATTTGTCCCGCAGTTCTGACCGAGCGATGGCAGGAATGTACATCTCTTGGAAGAGTCTGGAGAACTCCTCCCAAGTGACTCGGTCTGGTCCGAGTCGCGTCTCCTCAGACAACCACCAGTGGTGCGCGTTGCCTGTCAATTGCATTCGGACGGCAGTCATCCAGCGTTCCCGTGGAAGCTCAGCTGCTTCAAGTTGATGCCGAATGTTGGTGAGCCATTCATGAACTTCTGTGGGCTCTTCCTTGCCGGAGAAAGTGCGGGGCTTCAGTTGGCGGAAGTCAGTGATTGAGCCTGTAGATGGCCGTCGAGTTGGTAGGTTGGCCTGCTCCAGTACAGTTACGATGCTGTCCCTCCAGAAGTTAGCTTCGCGACGCTGAGCCTCGTGTTGGACTTGTTGCTGAGCTTGCATCATCGCGTAGATCATTTGGAATATCTGTTGCCCGTCAATCGGCTGTCCTGGTGGGAGTACGGGCGTTGGTGGAACGAACTGCGGCGGAGGTGGAATATCATCGCGTCGGAATCGGGAGTTAGGTTGACCTGCCTGTTGGCTCTGTTGAGTTGGTGGAACTTCTCCGACTGGTGTCACTTCGTCGTCATAGGTGACACCTGTAGCTTGTGGGGTTCCGGCGGGAGTCTCATTGCATTCCTGTGGGTCCATTTCCCTGCATCCAAAATACCCACTAAGAGGCGTACAGGAATCAAGGCAAGATGCAAGTCAATAAATTAATTCGAATGCGATACAGATATCAAAAACGATTCAAGCAAGTGGATGAGATCCTAAAAACTTATCCTATCTTATTGCAGGCCTGTTCGGTCCCTAAGTTGAAACCGAACAATTTAGTCGTAGACCTGCATGGGCCACCACAAAAACCATGTCACGCCCCAGTCCCAAAATGCCGAGGGACTGAGCACGTGCGCGATGGCCAGCAGCACGCACCGATGGACAACCCAATTAAATGGATCCATCGGGGCATGCTTAAGCTGTAGTCTAGCAGGACTAAGTACAAGTCTCAGGTATTACTAATCTCATCCACAGAATAACACAGATTAATTGCCAAAAATAATGCAATGGAAATAAATATGCAATAACAAATAAGGTTGTCTCGGAAACAAATCCGAGAAATATTCTGTTACATTTAAGGAAAAGACAGGAAATGAAATGCTGGAAATGAAAATACTGTGTAGTTGAAGCCGGTGCTCAGGAGAAATCTTCGGCCACTACTTCGTCCTCTGTTCCTTGTTCTGCTCCAAGGAGCGCTCCGGTACCGTACACCTCTGGGTAGTTCTCTTCAGCTGTACCTGGGGACATAATCCGGATCCAGGTCCTCAGGGGACAGCAAGGTACAGAAAATACAAGCCAAATAAATACAGTGCAGCAGTTAATTAAACAAGAGGGTAAGCTATGTAACCAGCTAAGTGATATGCAATATGAGAGCAGCACTAGAACTCAGGCTGAAGCCACTACAAGTTCTGTGTCGGGGAGCCGGTAGCGGCAATAACTATGAACTACACTATGTTATATACTATGTTTTATATATAATATCAGCCTGTAGTCTGTGTGTCTCTCCCCACCCAATGTAATCCCACGTCTCATGTCCACGATGCCTCATGTCCATGTCACGCACGATTATAACTAATGCAGCAAGTCTGATAGCTATGAATCAATTGTCTAAGAATGTAAAGTCTATGTCATAAAACGTGCATCCTATACAGAATCACCTCGAATGTCTCAGGAAGACTCTGTCTCATGAAATAGTGTCAAGTGTCCTGGGTTCTGGTGTACTTGATAGGACAAGTACGAGAATAAGGGTATCGATTGTCCATCTCTAATGACGTACCCAACACCGCGTACGGGGTTGGCACCCGACTATGATCGGACACTAAGCACGTCACACGTTCCCTAGGTTAAGCAGTTAAAACAAGTTACATATGGATCTACCAGAATTCAAGTAGAATACTATAACAGAAATTACTGAGAATTTACAAGCTCTATGTTCTCACTGATGCAAAATTAACCAAGAAAAATATATAGCAAGCTGCAGCGTTTGGCAAGGTACACTTGCCTGTGGTTCCTGTTCCAATTGCGGCTCTGACTTCAGCTGGAATTGCAGGCGGTACTCCGATTGCTGAAACAAACATCACCATCAGATCCAGAAAATATCAATCAGCTAGGAACGCCTGTCCTTGGGTCCAATTTGGAGACAAGGGCAGAAACGGCAGTTTCGGGCCAAAACGGGGTTCACCGGTGGGCCCGCTTTGCACCGAAAAACGCGTCCGGGTCAACGGTCTCCAAATTCACCAAACTTAGTGTCAACAGGTCAGGAACGCTGATACGAACCCAACGGAACTTTCAGATTTGAATTCCGATGAGCCGATCACGAAATCGTCCGTCGAACGGGGCCTGTGGGGCCCACGACACGCGATTTCGTCAACGTTCTCAGAATCGAACCAAACTTGACTCACAGGACCAGCGTATCGCTACGGGTCCGATGGCGCAAGTTTCGTCTCGATCCGACGTGTGTACACAAGGTTAGGTCGAATTGCAGAAAAGGCGGATACGGGGCGATGTCCGCGGATACGCGTTGATTCCGGTGTGCACGCACACCCGAATCAGCTTCCGTGAAATTCCACACGTCCGTATCGACGAGACGCACGTATCTGTGAAGACCGCGCGCGACCAAGTCGTCCCGGCAGGCGTCTGATGGCGGGTCCGTAGGCGGCTACGGCGAGGTCTCGGCTCGCTGGGGACGAAGGGGAGGGGAGCTGCGGGCGGCGTCCGGTGGCTCGGGGAGCGGCGCTGGGCTGCGGCGCTGCACGGCGTGGCGGTGGCGGCGCGGCTGGGGGCACGGCGGTGGCGAGGGTCGGTGGCAGCGGTGGTCGAGAGGGGATCGGGGGAGGGTTTTTATAGGGGCCGGTCGGGGGTGAGGGGCTGGCAGCGCGGTGGAGGTCGTGGCGGGGAAGGCGGTGGAGGGGAGATCGTGGGGGTGAGGGCCGGGCGGAGCGGCGGGCAGCGCGGTCGGCGGAAGCGGCGCGGGGCGTGGGTTCGTGGGGCGAGCGGGGGAGCGGGTACGGGCGGCGGGTCGGGCGGCGGCGGATCCGACCCGACCCGCTGGGCGGGGTCTGGGCCGGGTTGGGCTGGGCCGGGCCCAACGGGCCGCGGGCCAAAAATAAAAATAATAAAATAAATAACAATAATAAATAATAATTAAAAACAGTAAATTAATTAATAAATAATTAATTAATTAAATAAATAGTTTTTAGGCATTTAAAAATAGGTCTGGGGTCCGATAAATTCCAGAAAAATTGTCCTAAGTCCAGTTTTTCATTTTACATCCAAAAATATTATTTTCATAATATTTTAATATCATTTATTATCATTTAAAAATCATTGAATAATTAAAACCCTATTTTTAATTTACAGAAAAATTCCAGAAAATTCAAGAAAATTGTGAAAAATCCAGTTTTTAAAATTGTGAAAATTCAGGGGGTTTACAAGCGAATAGTGCCCCGCGTCGAAAAAATCCTCAGGAACACCAAATCTCCAACCTAGCAC